>PVJC01006645.1:0-54199 GCA_004026665.1 Murina feae | reverse complement strand
GAAGCAGATGGAAGATCACTTGTAATTGACATTTACACTGTGAGAAATCTTGAGGATTGAGCGGTTTATCCATACTTCTGTCGTGTGTGCTATAAAAATCCATTGGCCCAATGAAATCTCAGTGCTGTTTATGAAAACAAAATGTGCTGCTCTAGTTCACTATTTTTTAATATGTGTTAGTGTTTACCACATGCTGAATGGATGTGTTGTATTACGCCCTATAGAAGCTAAGGTTAATACAATTACTAACACTACTACTATTAACACTACAAATACTAATACTACAAATAAGATGGTAGTAGCCAGCATTTATTGAGTGATGACTTGTATCAGGCATTTTGCTAAATGCTTTATATGGACTGCCTTGTAAATTCAATCCTTACAAAAATACAAAAGGATAGGTAGATGTCACTATTTTAAAAAAATAGTTTATTTATTTCTTTACAGAGAGGAAGAGAGGGAGAGTTAGAAACATCGATGATAGAGAGAGAAACATTAATCAGCTGCCTCCTCTACACCCACTACTGGGGATGTGCCTGCAACCAAGGTACATGCCCTTTACTGGAATCGAACCTGAGAACCTTCAGTTCGAAAGCAGATGCTCTATCCACTGAGCCAAACCAGTTAGGGCAGATGTCACTATTTTTATTACACTGATGAGGAAATGTACCCAGAGAGATACAGGATGAAATTGGACAACTAGTTAGAGATAGAGCTGGGAATGGAAATTTATCTGACACCATGTATTCTAAGCTTCTAATCTGACATGAAAAGAATTTAGATTTTAATTGGTGATATGAGCCAATGAAATGGGCAACAATAACAATGTCATAAGACAGATACTTTGCTGAAGCCTTTTTTTTCTCGCATTTTGTAAGTTGACCCCATTTAGTTTGGCAAGAGCAAGAGAAACTGTGTATGTGTGTGTGTCTTGTGTGTGTGTGTGTGTGTGTGTGTGTGTGTGTGTTGGGGTGGTGGGGGAGGGGGAACACGAGAGTTCTTGGTTTCAGGATGAGTTTGTCAAGAAGCAAACCAACCCTGAGACCAGGACCGAAGAGTAAGTAGTTTATTTGGGAGGTAATCCCATAAGTTGGCAGGGTTGTGGGCAGGTGAGAAGAGAAGAAAGCCAGTAAAGTACACTTTCCAGAACAGGTCTGCACTGTGGACCACTGAGGTTTAATCACTCTGAGGACTCTAGGAGACAGTGCAGAACATCCTTTAGAATAATACCTCCCACCGTGTGAGGAAGCTGAGGTCGTTGTATTCTTCTTCCCATCTGTCATTGACTGGAGGATGCTCTCGGCTTCGTTAAAAACTAAGCGTGTGCAGCCAGCCTCAGGCACATGCCCTCAGGTAGTGAGGATCCAGTGCTTTTAGGCAAATGAGGTCGGGATGCACTAGAAGGCTGCTGACAAGGAGACATGAACTGGGCACTGGTAGCATCAGCTATAACATTTGCATTGTGCCTGCCCCTAGATGTGAAGAAGGCAGGAGACATAGTCTTTGTTCTGGTCAGCCGTGTGCCCAGCTAAAAATCTCAAGTTCTCCTTCTGAAGAAGGAAAGCAGAGATGCAGGGAAATGACTCACAATGTCTGCACCTGTGGAATGGGTCTCAGGGGGACCTGACCTACACAGGAACCAGGGCTGAGGGTGGTTACCTTGAAAAAGTGTTAACTGACCTGATCTCTGAAAGCTGAGCTCAGCCAAATGTGTGTGTGTGTGTGTGTGTGTGTGTGTGTGTTGGAGAGAATGATAATAGCAAAGTGCCTGAGGCAGAGAACATGATAAACCTAAAAGACAGGCAGTGTGGCAGGTGGGTGGGATAGTTAGGGAGAGAACAGGATGCAATGAGGTTAGAGAATAAGGGGAGGGGAGGTGCCAAGCAAGGCCAGGTGAACATGCACTGGCCCGTGAACCCGATGCACTTAAAAACCTGCCCCCATGTAAAATGTTACTTGCACCTTCTGACAATCAGTGTTATCCGAAGATCATTAAGGAGTAAGTGTAGTTATAAAACCTCTAGGCACGCTAGCAGGTGGCGGGTGAGGTATATGGGTGCAGTCTGCCATTCAGTGCCCCTGAAATCATACCAGGTGATGGCTGCCTATGTTCTTTACGATGCATTTGGTTAGAAAGAAACCATGACTCAGGTTGACTTAAATGGAAAGAAAACCGATCTTCCAGAGAGAGGGGTGAATGGTTAGGCTCCCGTGATGAGGGCTTTGGCTAGTTCCCTGCAGTTCTCTTCACTGCTCCCCCTCTGAATCGGCTTTGTTCTCAGCTTGGCTCTCTGCGTGGTCAGGAGTGCCAACCGTGACCGGAACAAGGTGCTGCTTTGTTCCCGTGGGAGAGAGATAATCCATCTCCCTCACTACAGGATAAATGTGCTTCCTTTCAGTGTTATTAGACTAACTTACAAGAACAAACTGGCTGAAGCTCGAACCCTAATCACATCAGGAAGACAGGAGTCCCCCCCATTGTCCTAGAGCAGTGACTTTCAACCGTGTGCTGCAAGGATCTTAAAAAAAAAAACGCAATACCTGGCAATTTAGTAACTGACCTCCTTTCCCTTAGATCAGCGGTTCTCAACCTGTGGGTCTCGACCCCTTTGGAGGTCAAATGACCTTTCACAGGGGTCACCTAAGAGCATCCTGCATATCAGATATTTACATAACGATTCATAACAGTAGCAACATTACAGTTATGAAGTAGCAACGAAAATAATTTTATGGTTGGGTCACAACATGAGAAACTGTATTTAAAGGGCCAGAAGGTTGAGAACCACTGCCTTAGATTGTCAAATAAAAAAAGGAGAAAGCCAATCTAATAGCTGTCTGGTGTGAATGGATCAAAATTATACCTATGTTGGGGGGTCAGATTGACAAAAATATAATAAATTTTTGGTGTGCCATGTAATTTTAGAAATTAGAGTAGTTTGTGTTCCATAGATGAAAATGGTTTAAAATTGCTGGCCTAGACTAATCAAGACTCACTTCTGGAGATGAAGATGTTATAGTCGGGAGTAGAGTGGATACTTAATAGAATAATGATTTTTAAAGGAGGGAGAGAAGGGAAAATGATGCTGGCTCATCACCAAAGATGTCTGCTCCACTACTAATTCCATGAGTTCTTCAAGAGAGCCACAGGAAATGCAGGGCTAATAACATAAATTTCAAAACACAGATTCCTTAAAAATATGCATTTGGAGCAGCACTGTATGAAGTTAAAAGCCTAGATTTTGGACTAAAATATTTATCTGTGTCCAATCCAACCTCTGTTCATGACCACTTTGTGATCCTAGACAACTTACATTCTTGGTTATGATTGTCTACGCATTCAAAACCCTGGTGATCATCTCTACCGCAAAGAGTTGCACAGTTGCTGAAATTACATGATACTTGTAGAAATCAACAGGATTTCTAGGCCAAATCCTGGAACAGGATTTCTAGGATCATGATTAAGAAACCAATACATTTTAAGCTAATATTTTTTTATTGCCTCTTTGCCTAATACAAAATGTTTCTTTGCCAATTGTGTTAAAATAAAGCAAGAACTTGATGTGATAAAGGATTTCTAGCTTATAAACACCCCTGGGAATTGATAATATTGGTATAAATTCACAAATGGCTCCTTCTAAGTGTCCAGTTTACAAATCTGGGTTTTGAAATGCAATAAAGACATTAAAAAAGAGCTTATGTGACATGAAAGCATAACCAGGATATAACATTTCCATGTATAGACACATTACTGAGCCCCTTTAAGGAACAGATGGACTGAAATGTGAATGAATGAAGTGATAACCTAGGTATAATTAGTGGGAAGGATAATGACAGCGCTATTAGTCTGGGGATGTGTAGAGTAAGAGAAGGCCCTGAACACCGACCTTTAATCGCCCCAAATTATTCCAGGAGGGCGGGGCTGAGGGAGCGAGGGCCACTTGCTTCACAGGGCTGGTAACACTACTTATGCAGAAACACATCCAGCCAGTTTGTAGTTTTGCAAATCTCTCTCCTGAGAGGACGAGAAGATAACTTGCAAGGCAGCTAAGCCCTCATAGCCACTAAAATGAAAATGGAATTAATGGAATAGATTTTATATCTCCTCTCGCACTCATCTATGATAAATCACAAGAAGCCACAGCTTCTCTGCATGTATCACACACATAGGTCCTTTCCTCCTCATGGCCATACTTCGGTCTTTAAATACCAGAGCCATCGATTATTTGTCTAGGGTCTGGAAAAGGCAATATTTGCTGGTAAACAGTTATCAAAGAATCATGCCCAGGCCCTCCAGCTGCCATTTACCCTGGGGCCTGCTGCCTGCTGCGCAGGGAGAGAAAGTTCAAGTGAGAGCAGTGCAGGAAGGACCCTCACCCCGACCTCCTCGCTTTGGATCCATTCAGGAAACGGAAGTGCACTCTTCTCTCCTCACATTGTGCGCAGAGCCACGTGGAGGGGACGTGCCGTCCTTCAGCTCTTCTTGCACAGCATCTATTGAAAACGGAGAGCGGATGCAGCAGCAGGCTCAGCGGCTCTTGAACAAAAGTACATTGGTCCCAAAGGAAACAAAATGGAAACCCCCCCTAAGAATGGAAAGTGCTCTTTGTGCTGAGATGCTACTTGTGATCTGCAAGCTGAAAGCACCATGCGAGAGTGTCATGGCCATTCCCCACCCAGAGGCCGGGTACATCCAGACACACAGGATAAGAGGATTCTCTCTTGTCCTTTGTAGTCTTTGGAGCCTGAACTGCTCCTTTGTGGAAACCAAGCAAAGGGAGAGGATTTCGGACTGGAACGTTAAGAAGTGAAATTATTGAAGATGGTGGTGTTTGCTCAAGGCTATGCCTCCATAACTCGGGGGCACAGGCTGCCTGGTGGTGCAGGAAACCTCAGGACAAAGTCAGGTCTATTGTAGTGGAACATTTGTCCTACTCAAGGTTAGCATATCAATTAGGAATACATTTGGCTGCAATTAACAAGGTCAGTGGCTTAAACAAAGAGGAGTGTAATTTGCTTAATAACAAGATCTCCAGCATTTGAAAAGAGGGCTTTTGGGAGTATTTTTTCACCCTTAGCAGCCATCTTTCAGCCACCTTTGCACATCTGCGTTTGTCCTATTGCTTGCACCCTTGGTGTTGTGATACAGCTGCCCTGTTTCCAGGGGTCAAGGCTGCGGCCAAGGTGCAAAGCAGGGAGCAGGCGACAGGCGCAGTGTCAGCTGCCTCTCTCTCCTTTTCAAGGAAAGTGACCACTTTGCAGAATCCTCTCCCTAAAGACACCACTTCACTCTCAGCTGCCAGAATTGAACCACATTCATCCCCACTCTCAGGGACAATTACACAACAGAGATCAGAATCGCTTTAATTGGCTTCGACTATTTACGATTCTGAATTTGGGGCTTATAGCATTGCCACCTTCAACACAATTCTACTTTCATCGACAAGGAGAAAATGCCTATTTGTTAGTCAACTAATGGGGTTATCCATAGTGAACCACTGAAAATATTTCCAAATGTTAAAACAAATAAGAATATATTGCATTAAAAAACTGCAAAATTTGTGTTAAATTTTAAGACAACATCTGAAGACATTGTTTGCTTCAAGCCTGCCTTGGCATATGAGTGACTTCCCCCATCCCTGCCCTCACCCAGTTCCAATTCCACATAGGTACAATCTGAATATGTAGCCATCTGGCTTAAAACAGTTGATATAATCCCAACAGTGTTGGGATAAAGTCTAAAGTTCTTACTGTGACTTTGAAAACCCCTCAGAGTCTCTTCTGTGGCCCTGTTTTTTGCCACACCTCCCCTCCCCACTGGAACTTGTATTGTACTTGTCCTATCAACAGAGCCAAGCAATCTTGCCCTTGAACCTGGTATCCACTGCTCTTCTCTCCGGATCCCTCTGCTCCCACCTCCTGTACTATCTTGCTGCTGCCTAACACCCAGCCATCCTTGTAGCCGTTACTTCTGAGAAGCTTTTCTTGATAGCTCCTGGCAAATTCTGATGGCTGTGCATTTGGTCCTCTCACACCCTGTGGTTGCATTTAGAGTTTTTTTGGGATGTTTTTTTAATCAGAATCATTATAAGTTATTCAATATACAGAATTTTCCCCTCTTATCTGCCTTGTCGGCTGTTTTATCCCCACTGCCTAAAATGTTGTCTGGCAATGACGATGTATTCCATAAATATCTTGATTTTTGTTTTGTTCCTAAGTTTGTTGAAATAGTCCTAACCCACTTATTAACAACACATTCATTTTATATGGGCAACCCTGTCCCTTCCCACAAAGTCTGGACATACAGACAAAATCCAGACATGAAGAAAGGGAAGTAGTTGACCTCAGTACTTAGTCCATCAGGAAGATTTATCAGATTATGAGAATAGTATTGCAACCCTTCCCATGAGAACTGCTTTTTTCTTAAATTAAGTGAGACTTTTATTGTGTTTGTGCAAAGATGCCTGTCATTTCATATTTAAGGCTCTGTTGCTCATTTTGTTTTCCTCCAAGGTTACGGACAAGAATACTTTGTACTTCGCTGGCTTTCCCTCTCTGCATTCTCTGATCCTTGGTGGGTCTAGTTACCATCTATCTCAGGGAGCCTGAAATCTGGCTGCAGGAAAGACAGCACCTGGGTGGCCCAAGGGACCAGCCTTACTACTGATAACTCCAGATTCATAGCTCATATTCCAGAAGGAAGATAATCAGAGAAAGGGGTCATCTGGCTCCCAGATCCTGCCACATGTGAATCTAGAGGTTCCTGTGGACCGCTAGGTGTGTACAGCGGTAAATGCTCTTTCTGCTTAAGCTATTTTGAGTTGAGATTTGGTCTTTCACGAATGCCTAGTGGATATAGGATTTGGGATTGGAAGTCTAATAGTGGGTTAGCTACAAGTATTATCTTAATGCCGAGGCCAATGATCAGAGGAGTTATTCTCATCTAAACGACTGAATATTTTATGATTAGAAAAGATTGGAAAAGCTGCCCAGAGAGAAAAACAAACCCACAGGTGTTTACTTTGTCCATATCACATGCCCCTCTGTCACTCCAGCTTTCCCTAAATTCACGAATTGCCTTTATTTCTGAGATTGGAGCTTCCTTTGGGATGGGTGGAAGTGGACAGCTTTCTGAAAGTTATTTTTGCAAGTGTCAGTTGACCAAGACTAGTTCACTGAAAGCCAATTTGCCAGAAGTAAGTTGTAAATTTTAATTTAAATGCAAAGCATATGAATAAATCAGAATTTAGCCAAAATACGTCATATAATAAATTAGGATGAAAGGAACCCTCCCATATTAAAACGGATTTTAATTCCATAAGATAAAGTGTATTTTTTGAAATATTGTATTTAATAGCCAAGGCTGAACATTTCTGTTAAAACTATTAACTATTGTATTAATTTTTATAAAATCATAACGAGCATACTGACAACACCAAATGCTGGCAAGGTTGTGGAGCGGCAGGAACTCTCATTTGCTGCTGGTGGGAATGCAAATGGTACAGCGCTTCAGAAGACAGTTTGGTGGTTTCTTGAAAAGCTAATCACACCCCCACCATATGATCTAGCAATTGTACACCTTAGTATTTTATTCAAAGGAGTTGAAAACTTATGTCTACTCAAAAATCTGCACACCAATGTTCATAGCCGCTTTATTCATAATTGCCCAAACTTGGAAGCAATCAAGATGCCCTATTGTAGGTTAATGGGTAAATGTTGCTCATTCTGACAATGAAATATTATTCAACACTAAAAACAAATGAGTTATCAAGCCATGAAAAGACATAAAGGGACCTCAAGTGCCTATCACTTAGTTAAAGAAGCAAATCTTAAAAGACTACATACTATATGGTTCCAATTACATGGCATCCTAGAAAAGGCATGACTATGGAGACAGTAAAAAGAGTGGTTTCTGGGGTTGTGGGTGAGAGAGGGATGAAATAGGTGAAGAACAGAGGAACATTTAGGGCAGTGAACATACTCTGTGTGATACCATAGTGATTAATACATGGAATTATACATTTGTCCAAAACCCGTAAGATGTACAACACCAAGAGTAAACTCTAATGTAAACTATGGACTTTGGGTAATTATAATGTGTCAGTGTAGCCTCGTCAACTATAATAAATGCACCACTCTGGTGGGGATGTTGACAGTTGGGGAGGCTATGTGTGTGAGAGGTCAGGGATATCAGTACAGAAAATCTTTGTTCCCTCCCCTCAATTTCACTGTGAGCTTAAAACTATCCTAAAAAACAAAGTCTTAAAGTACAATAACTCTGCAAGCAAGTAAGCGTGCAACACACACACACACACACACACACACACACACACACACACGATCCTTGGGTAAGTAGGCTTTCTCCATTGACCTAGATCTATATGATCCCCTGCTGAAGTTTATCGCTAATCTACTTTTTATTGTCAGAAGTTAGTTTTGCCTGATCTAGAATCATACACCAATAGAATTATACAATATCTACCCTTTTGTGTCTGGCCTCCAATTATCAATAGCACGCTTTTTCAGAGTCATCTATATTGCATGCATTAGTAGTTCACTTTTTTCTGCATAGTATTAAATACATATAGAAGGATCTGTTTACCTGTTTTCCTCTCGAGGAGCATCTGGGTGGTTCCTGGGTTTGGGCTCTTAGGAGTATATCTTCTGTAAACATTCATGAACCGGTCTCTTCTCTGGATATGTGCTTTTAAATAAAAAAGGTGCTTGGGTAAGCATGTTAGCATAATTTTAAAATTCTCTATGCTTGTCTTAAAGTTAAAAAGCAAATTCAATTATTTTCATTTAGCTATTTTAAATGAAGATATTGTTTTCATGACACGCCCTTTTAAAACGCAATCAATTTAGAGCAAAATTTAAAGAAATACAAGTACTTTTATAAAATTAGTTTTGTCAAGGTATAATTACATAATTTACATGTTTGTTAACAGTGGCAAGTTATCATATCAGCAAATATTTATCACATACATACCAAGCGAAATATAGAGTATGAATAGCATCTCTGGGATACACTGAAGTAAAGTTATCTCTACCATGAAAAGCTCTGCAATCTATATGGGGACAACAAATCAATGTGAGTCAGAGACTTCAAAACAATACTGAGCTGTGTGGCACCCACTAGCAGTGCATCAGAAGATCAGAGAGGCTGAATGATGGACAGTGGTTGCCTGGGATGCAGATTATATTTTAAAGTGGGATTACTGTAGGGGAGGCAATACTCCAGTCTCTTTCTGAAAGCAAAGAGGATTTGCTCATCTGTTTGGTCAGAATAAAGTTCAATTTTATGGACCTTGTGGTTGCTACATGACAAAAAGGCAGCTGCACATGCATCTTACTCTCTATCTATGGAGTTGAATTGATAAGGGGACATGTGGGTTCTGAGGGGTGGGCTCATCTCTCACCACACATCATTCTTTGTGCCCTGCAGGAATAATTGCACATCCCTTGATCTGAATTTGGGGAGATGATGCAGAAAAATATGCTTTCCCACCCCCCCTTGCTCATGGCTAAGCTGAGTACTCTAACCTGGTCTTTATTTGAGATACTCAATAATAGGTGGTGACTTAGGTAATAACTGATATGGGTGTCTGATGTGCTGTCTCTTTTGCTTTTCTCTACCTCTGGCTCCTCATTTGACAAATTGTATTGACAAGATAGGATCCAGGTTGTTTGCCCTAACATAATAATATGACACCAAAAAATTCACAATTTAAAGCCTGAAATTAGCTAAGATACATATTTATAATGAGAAGTGGCAATAAGTTATAGATGCCCCAAAGTATGGAAGATTTAGTTCCACATTTATTGTCACTACTTGAGACAGTTATAAAAATAACAAATAAGGTAAATAAGCAAAGCTTAACCAATCTTATGGAGTATTTGTAGTCCTAGGAATTGGCAGCAAACTTCAGACTCCTTGCCTATAACTTCTGTATATAGTTGGCTTTATTATTTCGTAAAGAAGACAATCAGGGGCAGGTAGAAGCAGAAAGAGAAGGAAAGTTTAAGGAATCTTATCAACCATTTCCTTCCACTTTTAAAAAATACATTTTTTATTGATGTCAGAGAGGAAGGAAGAGGGAGAGAGAGGTAAAAACATAAATGATAAAGGAATTTTTGATCAGCTGCCTCCTGCACACCCCACATTGGGGATCGAGCCCTCAACCCGGGCATGTGCCCTGACCTAGAACCGAACCGCCACCTCCTGGTTCTTAGGTCAATGCTCAACCAAGGAGGCAAGCCATCTGGGCTCCCTTCCCATTTTTGATTTCCTTCTAATTGAGGTCATGTTGTACCTCCCCTCATAAAAAGCAGTTCCAACAAAACAGCAGGGATAGCACTGTCCCTAGTGAGCAGATTTAAACCTAAGAGAAGGCCCTAGCTGAGTAGCTCAGTTGAGTAGAGTGTCATCCGGATATACCAAGGTCGTAGTTCCATCTCTGGTCAGGGCAACTACAAGAACAATTCATGAATGCACGAATAAATGGAACAACAAATTGATGTTTCTTTCTCATATATAAGTTAAAAATACAAAATAAATCTAAGAGAAAAGATGGCAAATATCTTTCACTTCTTACTTGAAATTCAATTCACTGTTACTGGCTGTCCAGAGGCCTAAGGTGATAAGGATCAATGTGTGCTCCCGAGAAAAAGCACTGCAATTGATTAGCGATGTCTGCCACTGGTGAAAGAGTAGTGGATAGTGACTGCATTTATCATCCTTATCTGAGCCTTTAACCTGGGTGACAGCTTTTCTCTGCAGTGCCAGGAAGCATCTCCCTTTGTGAAACTTCTTAAGAAGCATTAAAAGGATAGTGACCATTTATTTTTTTGAGAGTGTCGGGAGGTTAAAATGCTGATGAAATGTAGAGAAACTTTTGAGGAAAGCACTTCAAAATGCCAGGGTAGGTGTGACATTAGTTCCATGTCTTTTATGCACTTTCACTGTTGGAAATATCTTTTATTTCTCCTTCATGGCAGAAGAGCAACGATGATATCTGGTTCAAACAGAATCTTTTTATTCAAAGGCCTCACACTGTAATGGGTAAAAACTTGGAAAGTGGGAAATTAGTAGTACAAGTTGCTTACTCTCTTTCAGCCTATTAATATCATCCTGAATCTTATAAACCAAAGGATGTCATTTTTCCCCAAGGGTCTGTTTCTGTGTTGCTTCAGTTCTTAGAAGTAACCTGAGCAAAGTAAACATAGAGGGAGGACTTCAGAAAAGCTTTGAAGAAGATGCAAACTTCAGTTACCTTCTTTTATGATTGCTTCCTTATAAAGGCCATGGCTCATACCCCACTGTTGTTTCTGCAGAACAGTGGAGAATTGCCAGTAATTGGAACTATTTACATTTAATGCCATCGTGACAGAAGCAGCTTTATTATATTGTAGGGGGATGATTAATATGTGATGGGGATTAAAGATCGCATTGCAGGAGCAGGCCTCTTGTCTGCTCTGTCATTTCACTGATTACAAAGACATGCAAATTATATAAACAGAAAAATGATTTTCTTTTATGCTAATTTTAACTAAGCCCACCTGTGCATTACTGCATTTTAATTTAACTGGTGAAAGGTGATTATAATAGATTCACTGAGGTAAATTCCTGCCTTGTCAGCCCACCCCTTCTAACATCAAGTGAGGTTTATTAAATTCTTTTTTTAAAAATATATTTTATTGATTTTTTACAGAGAGGAAGGGAGAGGGATAGAGAGTTAGAAACATCGATGAGAGAGAAACATTGATCAGCTCCCTCCTGCACACCTCCTACCGGGCATGTGTCTGCAACAAAGGTACATGCCCTTGACTGGAATCGGGAATCGAACCTGGGACCCTTAAGTCTGCAGGCCGACGCTCTATCCACTGAGCCAAACTGGTCAGGGCAAGGTTTATTATATTCTTATTTCAACCTTGATTTTAGTCCAAATTTTTTTAAAAAATTCTCATTTGAGGATATGTTTTTATTGACTTTTTTAGAGAGAGATGGACAGAAACATTGATGTGAGAAGGAAACATTGACTGGTTGCATCCTGTTCGCACACCCACCTTTTGGTGCTCAGGATGATACTCCAAACAACTGAGCCAGGGCTAGTCCCATTTTTTTTCTTTTAAAAAAGTTGCTCTTTTTAATTCCTGAAAAGATACATTTTTAAGCAAATAATGTGCATGAGCTATAGAGATTTAGGAGATGTTGTGACAAGAAGGTGGGGCTTGCCTTCTCTGAGAGGTGAACAAATGAAAGAAAAGTTCTTGGCTTTTTAAATATTGTAATATTTTTGTTTTCTAGGATTGTGCCTATTTGCCAAGAATCTTTCATCTTTTTAGTTGCATTTAATATCAGGATCCTTCTTGGCCTCTGTCATGGCCCAAATCCTGATGCAATTAGGATAAACCAGGTTTCTGTTTATTTCCACTGGTGCAAGAATAGAAAATATCATCTCCAATGCCAGCTCAAGCAATTGGTGATGGTTTCCTGTCCAGTTCATTGGAAAGATGACTGAGACCAATTAGATATGTCAGCTATGGGCAGGGAAACCGCAGTATTGATGACTTGCAGTAGGGTTACCATCCTTTAATTAGAATGTGCAGCCTCCTATTAGGACGTAAGCCTTTGAGGGCAAAAACGTTATGCAATTCCTTCTCTGGCCTCAGTTCCAGGCACACGGTGGCTATTTTACCTAATAGTTTAAAGGGAATTGGGTCTGGAGTCAGACTGTCTGTGTTTAATGGCCATCTCTGTCACTTACTAGCTGAGTGACCTTGGCAAGATTTTAACCTAACTTGCTTCAATGTTCTCTTTTCCAGAAAGGTTATAAATGAGTTTTAAACTCACAGGGTTATAAGGAGAGTAAAATGAGATAATAAAATAATCATAACAACACACATATAGAGCTAAGCATAGTGTCTGGTACATAATAGGTGCTCAAGTAATGTATGCTTGAGTTAATAAAGGAAAGGAAGATGTTAATGTATCTTTAGCTCAATGTTATTTAGAGCAAAGAAATGGAGGAAAAGATAAAAATAGTTCTGCTGGTGTTTACAATTCAAAAATCCTGAATTGCTGAGATTTGGGTCACAGCCTTATTATCTCAGGTTGTTAGCAAATGTGAAGTCATTCCAGAGCTTGGAGCAAGAACAATAAAAGGAGGAGATGCCAAAGGAGCTGGGAATAAAAACTGGCTTCCCTGTGGAAAGTGTTTTCCATGATCATGCCGCCTTTTATCCTCCCAGATCTGATGCCATTGTGATACAGGTTTGTTCTTTTCTTCTTTGGCAACAATGAAACAGGGCAAGCATGACAGCAAGGGCTTAAACTACAACTTCAGGGATTGTCACTACTGCCTCCTCTCCCCGTAGCTTGCCAGCTCCCTCTTGCCAATAGACCCTGCTTTGTGCCACATACCAAGCCTGCATTTTATGTACATCGTCTTGATTCTCTCTGCAAACCTATGAAGTGTGCATGGTTATCTTCCTTTATGAATTGGGAAACTGAGGCCCACGATGAGAAGCCATGTCCCCTGTTCCCTTGGATTTATTATTGCCAAGTTCCAAGTGTCTGGTGCTTCCTACTACAGACACGGCGAAGCAGTTGGTACTCAGAGCTCTTGGCAGTCAAAGTGGGGCCCCAGAATAGTTCTCAGATCCCCTGGGACCTCTTGGCCTCAGTGTTGAAGACAGACAGCCCTTCCCTGTGAAAGTTTCCTGTGCATTCTTCTCTTCATCTGAAATAGGGATTCAGTGGGTTCGGTGACAATTTAAATCAAGTTATGAACGTTTGAGTGCAGGACAGTTTTTAGAAAGTGGGTTCTGTGGTTCAGCCTTGGATAAGGTGACCAGATTTTAACATTGGTAAAGGGGGACACCATTGACTGGGGGGGGGGAGGAGGGGGGGTTGGTGTTCTTTTTGTATTATTATTATTACTTAAAATATTACAAAGAGTGATACATATGTCTCTTTTTCCCCCCCCCCATTGACCTTCCCCCGTCATCCCCTACCCCGACCCGGGGGGTTCTTGATTAAAAATTTGGTCTATATTAAAGTGACCAGACATCCCGCTTTTGGCAGGACAGTCCCGATTTTTAACAATTTGTCTCGGGTCCTGCGGCATTTTAAAAAAGTCCCGATTTTGGGAAAAAAGACATATGTACTACTCTTTGTAATATTTTAAGTAATAATAATTTTAAAAAATATCCCTACCCCCTGGGTCAATGGTGTCCTGCTTTACCAATGTTAAAATCTGGTCACCTTAGTCTATATGGGGCAACAAAAATTTTCATAGAACGCAAAAATAGTATTGTAATATATATATTTTTAAATTTCAACATAAGTACAATTTACAAATATAATAAATAAATAAAATTATGTATAGTATTATTTTATTCTTTGGCATATTTCTCATTTGAGTGAATTTTTTAGTAGATTGCTTCATTTAAAAGGTCATGAAATTTTTCACAAGAATTTGTTAAATTATATTTCACACATAAAATGGCTTTCAAAGTCTCAACACTTAATTGTGATTTTTCTGATGTCCACACTTTATTTACCATAGAAAGAACGCGTTCAGTCGCAGCATTAGTTTCTGGTAAGGACAGCGCATTATTATTTTAATTTTAATTTTAATCGCATATTTCTTTCTAAATAATAACAATACTAACTTGTATTATTTTTCCTCTGAATTTGCCGTAATGTAAGTCATAAGTGTCACTTTCAAGCTGGCGCTAGACTTTTTGCCGCCACTATAAAATATAAATAATACGAGTACTGTCTGCTAAATTCAAGGAAATTTATGTATTTATGAAATAAATACATAAATTACTTACCTAAATTATCTGAATAGCTGATTTGTAATGACATCACTTGTTTAACTAGCTTACTAGCACGCAGTACGATGTGTGTCGTCTGAAAGACAGTTACAAAATGTTTTCGTCGTTGCCAATCCCCAAAAATGCCATTGTTCATTAAGTCCAAACAATGGTGGTCGAATTCTAACAACTGATCAACAATGCGAAATTTGATAATCAGTTCTCGATAATCAGTTCTCAACAATTATTTGTTATTATTAAAGTTTAACATTATAAAATTAACAAAAATAATATAAAACTCATATCCTGGCTAAATAGCCACATGGCCGCCGAAACCCGTATATTCCCTTCCTGTTCTCCTGCCGTTCCCTAGCTTGTTGTGCATTCTTTCCAAAAACTGGGACTTTTTTAAAACGCTGCGAGACACGGGACAAATTGTTAAAAATCAGGACTGTCCCGCCAAAAGTGGGACATCTGGTCACCTTAGCCTTGGACGTAAGTCAGTGCATTGCACACTGTAACGTGCATCAGAATCACCTGAGGATCTTACTAAGCACACATTGATTCCAGAGGAGGTGGGACTAGACTTTCCTGCTTTTCCCCAAAAGTTCCTGGGAATGCTGATCCTGCTGAACAGGGACCACACTGAGTGTCAAGGCCTTAAGTGAGGCCTCCCCAAAGGGCTTTCCGCCGCTGCCTTGTACCCGATATTCTGAAATGAAAAGTCTGTGTCAGGGGGTTTGAGGAGAGACCAGTGAGATCTGCCTGTTTAACAAGCTTCCAGGTGGGCTGTGACATTAACAAAGTGGTGTTTTGCAAACTTGCCACATCATTGGAATCACTTGGTTAAGATCCGCAGACTCCCAGGCTCCTGGAGATTCTGTTTGAAAGATACTGTTTTTCTCCTGTTGACTCTCACAGCAGCCCAGTCTCCGGCCCAGGGACATGCAGCATTTTGTCCAGAATCACAACAGTGAAGAGGGGTGTTGAGCATTTGTGCCGGCCCAGAAGAAACGGAGAAGAAATAGTGCCTGTGGCCGCCCTAGAAGCCTCGGTCCCTGGGCCTGCTTTGGGAAGTGGCTCACCCCACGGGAGACTGCAGTGACCTCTCCGCCCGGTGCCCCGTCCTCAGGAAGACAAGAGGCGCCCCCACTCCATTTCAGACAGGTGAGTTGAGGTGTGAGCTCCAGAAGGGACAGCCACATCGATTCCTAACTGGCTGGACAGGGATCACAAGTTTCTAGAGTTTCTAGTGTTTGTCATACTGGTTACCCTGGTCCTGAGTCCTTATTGGCCGAAACAAACAAATGAAAAGTCCGCATCAACCATGTCACAGGAGGTAATGTTCTGAAAATATAACTTTCACAGTAAACCCCTAGACCCCCTGTATAAGCTTCTTTAGTCCCTTATCACCACATTTTTCCAGTTTTTACACACACACACATGTACACGCACACAAACATGCACGCACGTTTTTCTAATGTTGGTATGAGTGTTCCTTCAGAGAAGAGTTAAAGTTCCAAATGAGCCTCAGTAGATAGAAATTATAAGGAGACAGATTTTGGTGGACAGATTAAGGGTGATGATTAAAAATACCAACATGAGAATCAATTAGACCAGAGATAGCAGATATACTTCATCTTTTAGGCTGACCCTGGTCAATTACCGGCCACCTAGAGAACCGAGTGGAAAGGATTCTGAGCTGTCGACTGGACACAGAAAAGCGTGCTGGGATTGTTGAATGATGGCTGTCCTGGGTCCCTTGACACATTTCCTAGGTTAAACTCATTAAAAATAACATACATAGGACATATGTTTTCATTGTGGGGCTGGCTAGTAGAATGAAAATGCAGAGCTGTGCTGAGGAACGTCTGGTCCTTTGCTATTAAGTTCTGTATCATTTTCATAGCCCAATCGTGGAAGGCAGACATAAAAAAACTCATTTCTGTAAACATCCAGACAGTAAATATTTCAGGCAGTTGGGGCCATTTGGTCTCTGTTGCAACTATCACGTTGTGGAAAGAAAGCAGCAGACGATATGATGTAGGTAAATAATGGGCATGGCTCTGCTCTGATAAAACTCGAAGCGCAAAAGCCATTGGTGGGTCAGCAACAGCCCAGGCACCAGCTGATGCTGGTGTGAAGGGTTCTCAGGGAATTGCTATCACTCTCGGGACAGGGTGACTGGGATAGGGAGGTGAGGGAGCTGATGCTGGGGGCGCATTCTGCAGAGAGCCCCTCAGCCTCACATTTGCCTGCCGTGCATGGATGCACACATGACCCCGGATTCACAACGCTTCAGGAGTGCCGCCCGGGGTCCTAGGTCAGGCGCGCTGCAGGAAGGCAGGAGCGGGCAAGTCTGTCCTGTCCTTGGGCTCTGCTGAGGGGATTTTGCAGCAGCATCAGTGGTGTCTGTCTGCTGGACACTGAGTGAAAATAGTAAAAGGTGTAACAGACAAATATCTCATTCACTGTTTAAATAATTCTGCTTGTCAGTTAACATCATTTCCTTATTATTGATTTTTCTGTCTGTAGCACTTTTTTTGAATCTGAATGTTTGCAAATTTACAAAATAGAATGAAGTCCCTATTATTTACACGTGTGTGCGCGTGTGTGTTTTGGTGGCTTTATTCCCTAAGGCAGTTTAGAACTATTGTGTTTCAAGTGTTTTGGGGAATGGGGTGTGGAAGAAGGCCATTCTTACTGCTTACAAAGTTCTTAAAATTGACTTTAAATGGCTAATTTTAAATCAACTTAAAAAAATACCTTGGCCCTACTGGTGTGGCTCAGTGGTTGAGCATCAACCCGTGAACCACGAGATCCCCAGTTCGATTCCTGGTCTGGGCACATGCCCTAGTCGCGGGGTCTATCCCTAGCAGGGGGTGTGCAGGAGGCAGCCGACTGATGATGTTTCTTTCTCTCATAATGTTTCCATCTCTCTATCCCTCTACCTTCCTCTCTAAAAATCAATAAAAACATGTTAAAAGACCTGGGTGACTAAGCCTTTTGTGTATTGGGTACAATAAGAATTGTTTCAGAGTTATTTGATTATGCCTGGGGATTTGGTGAGGAGGGATTGGTCATTCCCGCTTTGTTATTAACACTTCAGATGAAATGTGTGTTGTCCCGCTCAGGGCTCAAGTGAGATGGTGGTTATGGAGTTTAAGAAATGCAGTAGAATAAGCACAGAGAGGAGGATTCTATCACACACTCTCCAGAGGGAGAAAGGATGGATGATATCATGCTTCTTGGCTGGTCTTATTCCCCATTCTCCATGGAACCCAAGGTATCCTCCATGGTACATAGATGACTTACATTTGCCATCTTGAATTCACAGCACCTGCAAAGGGATCCAGCTTGTCAGGTAATGTCCATGCCCTTTCTTCTGTCTGTCCTGACTCTTCCAGCTTATCCCTGTAGCCTCCTCTCCCAAACACCCTTCACAGACCCACCTTGCCATGGTCTCCTACTGTATTTATCTAGTTAACTTGCTCACCCCAAAGGATGATCCAGATCTTTATACAAATCAGTTCCCTAGTTTCCAGTATCTTCATTCTCTCCCACCTTCAAACCTATGCCTGAGATTCTGACACTCAGTTATCTTTGCAAAGTTCTAAGCCTCTTTTCTTTGTGATTTATGCAAAATCCAGATTCAACATCAATTTTAGAGCTGAGGGAAAACTATTTGTATTCTTAAATTTGACGTGTTTCTATGTATTCTTAATTTTATGAAGTCTAAAATTAATCAAAATATTTTCTTCTGAGCAACAGAGACCTTAGGATGTTTAAATTCTTATTGCCTCTGCAAGGCTGATATACTAATACTAGAGGCCCAATGTACGAAATTCGTGTAAGAGCAGGCCTTCCTCCCCCCAGCTGCTGGCACCAGCTTCACTCTGGCACCCAGGACCTGGGCCTCCCTCCCAGCCCCCACTTCATCTGGAAGGTGTCCAGAAGAATGTCCGGTCTTATTAGCATATTATGCTTTTTTATTATAGATTGTTCAGTAATTGAATTTTACCTTTTTTTTTTTTTTATAAAATCCCAAATCACTATCATTAATTTACATGGTTAGTGATTGTTTAGCTTCACCCAACTATTTATAGTTTTCCCTTGCTCTTTCATGATTTGTATCTCAGAACCTTCTGGTATAATATATCTCTTCCAAAAAGTGTGTTAGAAGTTTCTTTAAGAAAGATTTGTTGTGGTGAACTGTGTTTTGGTTTATCTTAAAATAGCATTTGATCTTTTTTATTTTTTTTTTTGAGAGTTATTTTTGCTGGAGATATCATTTTAATTGAGACCTCTTTTTTTCCCTCAGACCTTTAGAAGCATTATTCTACTGTATCTGGCGTCCATTCTTGCTGCAGTGATGTCTTCTGTTGGTCTAATTATTACATTTTCTAGGTGGTTTTGTTCTCTCTAGCTGCTTTCTTTTTTTTCTTAATGTTCTGTAGTTTCACTACAAAATGTTTAGCTGTGCATTTGTTACTGATTTTTCTCAGAATTTCTTGGCCTTTCTGAATCTGCAAATTCATGTGTTTTTTTTCTTTCTGAATTGTCAGAATTCAGAATGCTCAGCCATTATCAATCTCTTCGTGAATGACCATGTTTAGTTGAAGAAAAATGTGATCTTTCAAGTGAGAAATGTTTTCTCAAATCAATGAAATCACGTTGGTTAATAGTGTGGTGTAACTATTCTATATTACTACTGAATTTTTGTCTACTTTGTCTATCAATCATTTAGGGAGAAGTGCTAATCTGTGCTATCTTTGTAGATGTCTCTATTGCTCCTTTTAGCTCTCTTAGGTTTTGATATATTCTGAAATTCTGCTATTAGATGCATATATATTTAAGTTTTTTATATCCTTTTCATAAATTGTCCCTTCTTGTCATTATAAAAATCCTTGCTTTTAATCTGGAAATAAACCTCAACCCAAATTCTGTTGATTTCTTATATAGATAATTCAGCTTTTTCATCATTAGTGTTTGCATAGTATATATTTTTCTGTACATTTACTTTTAACCTATATGTGACTTTATATTCAAAGTGCATTTCCGGTAGATAGCATGTTGTTGGGACTTGATATTGGTTGTGGCAACATATCTCTACCATGTAGAGTTGGCCCAATAGGTGTAACCAGTTTACCAGTTGAATATAATCTCTTTAATTTGGTGATTAGGAGCCTGAGACTTGGAGAGAAAAAGTGAGTTGGCCAAGAAGATATATCTAGTCGTTGCTGATATGAGCTTAGATTTAGAAATAACCTGATACTCGGTTATTTCTTTGTGACACAGACTTTGTCACATCATTTGCACTGAAATTGAGGGGCTCTGCAGATATCCTTCTTCAGATTTGATTTCCAAAGAAATGTTTCAATTAAAGGTGGTAAGATGAGAGCCATTGTTCTGGATTAGTTCAAAGCCTTTGGCTTTGCCTGCTTCTGTGACTTACTCAAAAGAAGAACTTACATGCATATATAACCCATGATTACAGACAATAGTGTAGTGAAGGCCTGCTGTAGGGGGTTGGGACAGGCTAGAAGGGGTCATTGGGGAAAAAGAGGGGGCATATATAATACTTTCCACAATAAAGATTTAAAAAAATATACCCAGTCCTTGGTGTCAAGCAACTCTTCTTACCTTCAAAGATGTTAGACAACTCCAAAACATTAGTAGGGTAGAACTAGGTGGTTCCAAAGCCAAGTGTTCTTTTAAAGCGTCCACTTAATGTGCATACTTGGCCTTTGACCTCTTTGATGGCCACTTTGAGATTGTAGGTCCCTTAGATTCCAGCCTCTCCATATGGATAGGACTTCAGTAATTTCCCCTGAAGCCTCCATTCCTCATCATATCCACTTACATTGGTGAAACACTGTAAAACTTTCCCCCAAACATGAGGGAATCTGCCATTTGACTTGGTTTCAAAAGAAGAAAAGATGGTGGTGAGAAAAAAATAAATTTTTTCCCCTTTTTTAAAGTTGGAATTATAGTGCTATTTAAAAGTCAAATAAAGCTCATTTTATATTTTATTTAAATATGCATACCGTACCTGAGCTACAAATGAGAATCATCAGTTATGCATACACATGGGTCTCAACTGATATTGGAAAGAGCTCAGTCCTAGGAGGAGAGATACCTGATTTCTATCTTTGTCTTTCACTGCTAACCAGGCCTCAAGTAACTTAACTTCCCTGGATCACAGTGTCCACCTCTGTTAGGAAAATGTGTAGGGTTAACAGTTTCTGAAATTTCTTCTTCAGCTGTATTCCAATGCTATTTAAATAAAGATTCGCATATTTTTGCATAATAATTTTTGTGCAATCTATAAATAAATGTACATTTTGTCCAAGCTGAAATTATGACTTTTTCAGAATCTCCTTCATGATTTTTTATTCCTTTCTGTGTAGTAAGTTTTCTCCATAAATTCAACACATTGCTTTAATGATTTCATACCATTACTCAACTATCTTTACTTTAGGGGAGAAAGAGAGAGAGAGAGAGAGAGAGAGAGAGAGAGAGAGAGAGAGAGAGAGAGAGAGAGAGAGATGTCACATACAAATTGGTGTGCATGATATTCAGAAAACATACTGACTGCCTGTGTTCTTCGTTGTGTCATTGATCTTTGCAAATCAAGATGACAGTGTTACCCAATTGTCTATGCATTGTGTGAGAGTTGGGAGTAAGTGCCACATATAATATCTACTGATGGAAACATTGCCCGCAGGACATGGGATCTGCTAAGGAAAATATGTCATGTGCATTGCAACAACAGCTTTACTTATTGTTATGTAGGATAATCATGGTGGTAAATGTGGACTTTGAAGTAAACTTCCATTTGAAACTTGACTTGCAACAGCTTTAGATGGAGAAATAGAGATATGGGAAACTTATTGAGCAATGACGTCTTTATATGGATGTAGAAGTAACAAAGTCGAATTTTGCATGAATGCTATAATGTTAAGTGATTTAATGGATCGTAAGGAACATCTCATGTCTGGTGGCTGGCTGGTGCTCAAATCCTTTCATTGTACCCCTTAAAAAATCACCCATGACTCTGGTAATCAATTGTGATTATTAACAAAGCCTTCTCTTTCTTTTGACATATGGATTACAGCTTTGGATGGTCAGGTTTCTTCTCCTGAAATGGTAGCATACTATTCAAAAAGAATAAGAAAGAGAAATCTGCTTGAATTCACTAAATACTGAGAATTTGGAGGCGACATTGGGAATGATACAGATCTTGACTGTATAAATATAACTCAACATCATAGGAACTAAAATTGATCAGGTGACTCCTTTCTCCACGTCTTCTGGACCACCTGCTGTGTCTCTTCTCTTTGAGACTGCTCTGTTCTCCTCTTTGTGGATCTGAGTGAGACACAATTAATCTGATCTCCTTCTTAGCACACATTCTATTCTTGACACCCATGACACAACTGTTTTGTTTTCCTTACCAACATCATGGTTTTAGTATTTTTGGCTGCATTCTTTACTTCTGACAGACTTGTGAATGTTGCTATGTCCTAAGGGCTTGAGCTTTCTTATTATTATTCTCTGAACACAGTGTCTTTAGAAGATTTGATCTAGTACTTTGCCCATTGCCTTTCAAACTTTTTCCCTACACTCCCTTGTCCCTGAGGGACAGACCAATATATATAACCTCCTATTTGATATTTGTAACCTGAAGGTCTAACAGGCCCCTCAAATTTAACTAGGCAAACTAGAACGCTTAGTCTCACAAGCCTAGTTCGCCTGTGAAGTATCTCAGCACACCAGTGTTCTCAAGGCAAATACCTAAGAACATTCATTATCATCCTTTCTTCATTCCTCCCCCTCAGGATCCACATGTAACTCACCAGCAACTCTTGTCCTGATGCAAAAATGTAATCTGAAGCCTTTTACTCTTTTCTATCTCTTCTATAGTCACTCATATGGACAAAATTATCATTATCTGTCACCTAGATTTTTACTAGGAGCTCCTAATTTGTCTCCATAATTCTATTCTTATTCCTTTAGCAACTTGTTCTCCATGCTTCCCTTACCAGGGTGATAGGTTAAATCTTATCCTTAAGGTGCTTCTATAACTCTTCAGTTGCCTCCTATTGCAATGAGAAAAATAACTTAAATTTCCAATTCTACCAAACAAGGCCCATCCTGATAGGATTACTTTCGACTTCTGAAACCTGCAGTACATGGTCCCTTTTCCTTCCTCATTGTAATACTCTGGTTCCACTGTGGGTTCCATTTCATTCTCCCTCTCTCCTTTCTTTTTAATAAGCCATGCTCTTCAAAGCATCAAAACATTTGTACTTGATAGGGTCCCTGCCTCGCATATTGGCTCCATTGATCTTTGCACAGTTGTCTCCTTATATCATATGAGACCATTCCAGAAAACCTTGAACACGGAAAGGATAAAGTAAATTGAAGGATAAACCAAAATATGACAAAATGTTATCCAAAGGTGTGGTCTGAAGGCATAAGTGCATAAACAAAACTATTCTGACTTTATTTTTAGTATTTTTACTTTGAAACAGGTAAATTTAAAAATCGAATTATGTCAGTGACCAATATGATTCCTAAAAGGAAAAGCAAGAAGCTGCTAACAAAAAACAGTGGGGAAGAGAGGGGAGAAAGCAATTATAAGGACCCCACTTCTAGACATGAGGGGGTAAGGCCAGATGCACCATTCTTCTTCAAACAGCAAGACAACAGAGAATGCGAAACAACTTGTCACCTTATTATAAAATGCAGGACTGTGAGACCTGAAGACAAAAGGTTGAGGTGGACTCAACTGTCCACAGGCAGCATCCAAACAACAGCACAGGGGGTGGAATTCGGAAGGCCAAAGAAGCAAGAATTTGTGAGGCCAGAGCCCCCAAAAAGACGATGCTAAACAGAAAGCTCTGGTGATTTGCAGAGGCATCTGTCTCCTCTGGTCTTTGGCTGCATTCTGGTCTTTGAGTGCATGAGAGGAAACTACCCAAGGCCAGGTAGAGAGCCCTATCAGAACTGCTTCTCAGCAGGGAGTATTTTCTGTCATATAATGACCAATCCACGGGGCATTGGTTTGAGTCTTCAGAGGGTTACAACCTTAATAGACGGAATAAATTAGCCCTGGGCTAAATGCCGATTCAGACCTTCCCTAACGAAGCTTAAAGGCAAGCCTTAATAGATTAAACTGATTCAAAGTAACTTAAGAGTGCTGGAGAATAGTCCCATGCTATTTAAAGGAATAAACCTAAGTCCAACAACTGACATAAAATATCTAATATTCAGATTCCAATAAAGAATATCAAGCCCTGACCAGTTTAGCTCAGTGGATAGAGTGTCGGCCTGAGGACTCAAGAGTCTCAGGTTCGATTCCGGTCAGGGGCATGTATCTTGGTTGCGGGCGCATCCCCAGTAGGGAGTGTGCAGGAGGCAGCTGATGGATGTTTCTCTCTCATTGATGTTTCTGGCTCTCTGTCCCTCTCTCTTCCTCTCTGTGAAGAATCAATGAAATATATATTTGACGAAAAAAAATACCAAGCATTCAAAGTAATAAGAAAATATAATCTATAGCAGTGGGACAAAGTACTCAATGAAAATATATCCAGATATAACAGAGATGAAAAGTTTAGTGACAAGTATGTTAAAACACCTACTAGAAAATATGTCCCATATGTTCAAGAAAGTAGGAAGAAAAACATGAAAATTATAAGGAGAGAAATGGGAGATATAAATAGGTTATAAAGTTAAATGCATACTTATCACATGATTCACCAATCCTACTCTTATCCCAGAGAAATAAATCTCAAGTGCACATGAAAATCTGTACTCAAATGTTTATAATAGTTTCATTTTTTAATTGGTTTGATTTGAGAGCGAGAGGGACAGAGAGAGAAACATCAATTTGTTCTTCCACTTACTTATGCATTTGTTGGCTGATTTTTGTATGTGCCCTGACCAGGAATCAAACCTGCAACCTTGGCACATCCAGGACATTGCTCTCACCAACTGAGCTACATAGCCAGGGCATATAGTAGTTTTATTTTAAAATATACAATCTTGGAACAATGTAAATATTAAGCTACTGGTACATAAATACACTCTGGCCCATCTATACAGTGGCATACTACTGTAATAATATGCAATGGAATATCGATGCATGCAATGATATAGACAAACCCTATAGGGACAGAAGGAAAATCAGTAATTACTAGGAGCTGGAGTTGGGAGAGGAGTTGGCCACAAAAGAGCACAAAGGGATTTACTGTGATTGTAGCTTTCTATATGTTGATTTTGATGATTATTCAATGGATATGCATTTGTCAAATATAAATGCGATTCCCAAAACAGTGAATTTTAATATATGCAAATTATATATGACTAAATATGATTTTCAAGAATGCTGAAAATACCAAAAATGTGAAGCAACTGGCACTCTCACTCATTCTTGGTGGCAGAGTGGAATTGTGTAGCCCTTAGGTCAAAGGGAGTTTCTTCCCAAGTTGCACAGAAGCTTACCGTACAAACCAATAACCCCACACATATATGTTTATCCAACCGGAATAAAACAAATAAAACACAAACACTTACATGTAAGCCTTCATACTGGCTTTATGCCTAACAGCAAAGCAAATGAACAAGGCACACACAGCAAAAAAGCTAACAAAAATAGAAAACCCCAGATGCCCATTGATGAATAGATAAACAAATTGATATATCCATATATCGGAATACTACTCATCAATGAAGACAAAACATATTGTAAATTTTATCTATGTAAATTTCGAGGGAGAGAAAGTTAATCTATAGAACCTGACAGCAAATCATAAGGCCAGAATGAAGGAAGTGTGCCTGCAGGGAACATGGATGACCTTGGCTGGATGGAATCATTCTGTGTTTGATTGTGTGATTTCAGATGTGTGTTTATTTGTTAAAAAACCTGTCAAATGTGTAAACTTAAAATAAGCTTGTTTTATTATTTCAAATTATGTCTCATTGATGTTTATTCAGAAAACATAAGTAATTATAGCTAACATTAGAAAAGCCACAGAAAGAAAATGATTTCTAGGTGACTTCAGAATAGGTTACTTGGACCACATATGAGTGGGATATCTTTTAAGGTCTCTAAAGTTGAATGTAAATTAGGACATATGGACAAATGAATCTAAGTATATATAAAGTTGATAACATGTTCACAAACAGAGACTATTTCAAGTGATATAATAGTGACTGTATCCTTAGTGAGATATACTCTAAAGGCAAAATAACTGCAAAACAATTTTAATCGGCACAACGTAATTTTGTTTTTAGAAGTAGAATAGTGTTGGTTTTGCTATTTTAAACCATTTTATTTAAATGAGAGGTAAAGTAAATAAACAATTATGTTATTATAATTTGAAACCATGACTTCCAATGCAAGAGATAAGTACAACTATAAATTTTTTTAAATGTAAACATTTAGGGCTTAATTTGACTTGGAAGTCTCAGTAAGTACTTATAACTTTTTTGAAAAATTACCTTTATTGTTGAAAGTATTACAGATGTTCCCCTCCCCTCCCATCGACCCGCCTCTCCCAGGCCTTCACCACACTATTGTCTGTGCCCATGGGCTATAATATATGAATATAGGTTCACAGGTCAGTCTCTCCCCACCCCTCACCCCTGCCTTCCCTGCCTTCCCTCTGAAGATTCGTCAGTCTATTCCATGCTTCTGTGTCTCTGGATCTATTTTGTTCATCAGTTTATTTTGTTCTTTAGATTCCACATATGAGTGAAATCATATGTTACTTAGTTTTCTCTGACAGGCTTATTTCTCTTAGCATAGTACTCTCCAGGTCTCTCCGTGCTATCTCACAGGGTAAGATATCTTTCTTTTGTACAGTTGTATAGTATTTCATGGTATAAATATAACACAGTTTTTTTTTAAATCCATTCATCACACAGAAGGCCAAGAGACATGAAAAAGTTCTCAGTCACTAATTATCAGAGATGCAAATTAGAAGGACAATGAGGTATTACCTCAGAATGGCTATCATCAACAAATCAATAAATAACAGGTGCTGGCAAGGATGTAGAGAAAAGGGAATCCTAGTACACTGCTGGTGGGAATGCAGATTGGTGCAGCCATTATGGAAAACAGTATGGAGGTTCCTTAAAAAATTAAAGATGAAGCTGCCACTCAAGCCAATGATCCCACTTCTAGGAATATATTCTAAGAGACCCAAAACACCAGTCAGAAATAATCTATGCCCCCCTATGTTCATAGCAGCATAATTTACAGTGGCTAAGTGCCCATCAGTAGATGAGTGTACTTATAATTTTTAGAAGATAATTTTGTCAAGTAGTTTTCCATTAAAAAAAAAGAACCTTCTCTTCTCAAATGAAATTGTAGTTTGCAGAGGACAGTCAGAATAAATACCTCTTTGCCTTTAAATCTCTAATGGATTTTTTATTATTGTCATAATTTGATTTTGATTTGGATTTCAATTTTTTACAATGACTATGGGTTCATGTACATTCATGTATTTAGTATACTAGAATAAATCATACATATTCTTACTATTATTTGAGTTATAACATCTGTAGATATTAAGCCTTTCAAACTGGTGCTGTGTCTTTTCAAATGACCAAATTAGTCTTCAAATATTCTTTGCTTTCTAGGCATCCCAGGAACACCTAGGCCATTTTCTGCACCAGGAATCAGCCATTTCTCCAAAGAGCCCTAAATTCTTTTAATGGGAAATGGTATTTAGAGAATAAAATATAAATGCCAAGGGTATTCACTCATTCTGAGAAATTATTGCTGCTTAGCTTTTTCAATGTAGAGACATAAAAGTTATACGTTATAAAGAAATTAGAAAAATAACCCTTTTGAATTGCCTGATGGAGTAATTGAGTCAGTCAAGGATCATCAATTAAAAATGTAATCAATGAAAGATGATAAGAAATAGTATATGTGTATACTACTTGCTAGTTGTAAGTTAGGAAATGTCGTGAAGCAGGATCAGGCTGTCATCACCTTAACTCAGAAAGCTGAAGGAGGACACCAGGTGAGCTGTGCTTTTTGACATGATGTGACATGAAATGCACAGCATCACCCATCAAGCAGGTCTTGCAAAAATGTCTAACTTAAATCTAATCAAAACTTTACACTTAACTTCATATTTATATAAAGTATCAGAGAAAGAACAGGCTGAATAATATCATGAGAAAACTGTTAGGAAAATCGAGTACTAGCCAAATATCTTTAACTTATCAATATATGGGGTAAAAGAGGTGGGGGGCATGATTCTTTTAGATTAAAAAGACATAATCTGTTGTAAATATTAAACCTTATTTGACTTGTTTTGAACAAAAGAGTAATACTTTCAGGGGACAACTGACTTGAATATAGTGTGGCAATTTGCCATTAGGAAATTATCAGTAATGTGTAGTGTGTTCAGGTGACTGTGTTTACGTAGGAAAATACTTTTGTTTTTTCCAAATTACTCAGGTATTTAAGAGATGAAATATGTCTGTAAATTACTTTTACTCAAAAAGTAAACAGAAGCATATTTGGCAAAATGTTCTCTATGCTGAGTCTTCAAAATTGTCTTAAAAAATTTGAAAAATCCATTATTTTCCATGAACACCCTTTTTACCAATTACTCCATCACATCACCTCATTGGTAGTTTGTGAAATGTTTTGTTTTCTGAAAATTCTGACTTCCCACTTTAATATTGATGTGATCAAGGCAGGAACCTTCTTTGTCATTATTCACCTGTGTAGTCCCAATAATGATACCCGACATATAGCAAGTCAAATATTTTTTAATTGACTAAAATAGAAGAAAAAACTGACTGGATAAATAAGTTAAAGGAAGATTATGAAATGCTCAGAAGGATAAAATACAAGAATTAAAATGTAGTAATTAGACAGTGAGATGCCTCTGAAGACTCTGGGGAAGGTATGATTCAAATTACAGCATGATTTTCCCACCCTGCAGAGACTTTGCAATCCTTTATGAACCAGTGCTTTGCATGGGTTCATGGAAAACAGGAAGCAAGTCTTGTTTTAAAAAATATATTTTAATTTTTTACGGAGAGGAAGGGAGAGGGATAGAGAGTTAGAAATATCGATGAGAGAGAAACATCAATCAGCTGCCTCCTGCAGGGGATGTGCTCACAACCAAGGTGCATGCCCTTGACTGGAATCGAACCTGGGACCCTTGAGTCCGCAGGCTGACACTCTATCCTCTGAGCCAAACCGGTTAGGGCAGGAAGGAAGTCTTTATGAATTGCCACCATGGTTTTATGAATGGCATAATATTTCATGGGACCGTTTAGCATTGTATAGTAATTCATTGTATATATAACGTATGCAAAAAATAACCTGAAAGAGACTTTTGGATTTAAATTTATTATTAAACTAGGGGCCCAGTGCACAAAAATTTGTGCACTTGGGAGGTCCCTCAGCCCGGCCCATGACCTCTCACAGTCTGGGACCCCTCTTGGGATGTCCACCTGCTGGTGTGACTGGTCAGCCTGGCTGAGGGGCTGATGGCTGTTTGAAGACTGGCCAAGCCGCCCAGTGGGGAACCCTGACCCCATGGGGTGTGGCCAGCCTGGGTGAGGGGCTGATGGCTGTTTGCAGGCTGGCCAAGCCCCCCAGTGGCGTCCCTCACGCAATTGGGGTGTGGCCAGCCTGGGTGATGGGCTGATTGGCGTTTTCAGGCTTTAAGGCTGCCCACAGCTCCCATTGACCCAATGTCCCAGCAAGGCTGGCTGGAAGCAGGTTTCTGGGGTTTGTTTATCTTCTATAATTGATGCACTGTTCTTTTAAGCTGAGGCCTAGTAACGAACCTCCTCTCTGCTTCACCTCTCTGCTTCTATAATGAGACAATGTTACCCTTAGTAGTCAGGCCAGGCTGTTTTCTTCAGCTTCAGATACTTCTATGATTGATATTTTGTTGCAAGTATGTTTTGCCTGGAGCCAGGATAAACTGAGCAGCCTGCCAAGGGCCGCAAACAGTTTCAGTTTCACTCCTGCTGCAATGGAAGCTGCTGTTTACTCAGGTCTGTGAGTGGCGGCCTCCATGTTGGCTGGGCTAATTTGCATACAGTCACTCTGATTGGCTGGTGGGCATGGCTTACCCGTCCCAAAGAGATGGTTAATTTTAATATTACGCTTTTATTAGTTTAGACTAGAGGCCCACCACACAAAATCACTCAAGACCCAGACTCCACACACCCACCTAACCATGTGTGCCTCACAGGGCACACAGCCCCGCCCACTTTGAAGACAGTTGTGGATGGAGATAAGAATAGTTTCCTGCCCTAACCTTTCCTTCTCAGGAGCACTTAAATTGACCTTCGTTGGAAGATGAGAATTGAACAGAGCAACACTTCCTTGTTCTCATGAAGAAATCACATAACGTTCAGCAGGTGCCTTTTGGCCTTTGGTCATGACAGTGTCACAGCCACAGGGTTTTTATAATAGAGATATTGATACAAGAAACAAATTTTATCCTAATATTATAAATCCAGGTAGAGTTTCAGAAGTTTCTTGCAGGTAAAATTGATCCCTTGCGATGTTTTCTTAATTTTGTATAGTTTTAAAATGCCACATTCTGTACCTGCCCCAAGGTACTTTCAGTTCTCTTTCAAAGATTCTCTGAGCATCTGCATCTAATTCTATTTCTGTGTGAGTACAAACTGCCTTCTTGGTCCTCTTTTTAATGCCCATCTGACCCCATCTATGATCTTTCCTTGAGATGGTAGATGTGTTCGGTACATCAGAAAGGAAATGAAGGGTACTTTAGCCTAGAAAAAGAAAATAATAATTTTCTTCATCTTTACTTTTGAATTGGGATAAGATAAATATTCTAATTATTTATTGCTGTATATAAAATCACTCTACCATTGAGTGGCATAAATTAACCATTTAATTATGCTCACAATTTGTGCAAATCAAGACTTCAAAGAGTACATACAATAGAGATGGCTGTTCTCTGTTTTCCAATGTCCAGAGCCTCAACTGGAAAAGTGTAATGGCTTATGGTTAGAACCATCTATGGTCTTCTTATTTACATACCTGAGCAGGATAACTTAACTGCTGAGCTCAGTTGGGATCATTAGCCAAAGCTACTTGTGGCTTCCTCAGGTGACTTGGGCTTCCCCACAGCATGGTAGTATATAGGTAGTTGGATTTCTTCCTTAATAGGTCAGGATGCAAAGACTTAGTGTTCCAGTGACCAAGATAGAAGCTGCCTGACCTCATATTGGAAGGCACATTGTGTGCTCTCATTTTATTAGTTAAAATGGTCACAGGTCTGCTCAGATTCAAAGAGAAAGGACTTAGACTCCATCTCTCAATGGGAGAAGTGTCAAATAGTTAGTAATCATGTTTTCAAAGTGCCATGACTGGAAGTATTACACAATTAGAAATACTTCCCTGGAGTTACTACTGGAAATAAGCTTCTTCTCAGTCTTATGTAGACTTGCTGTGAGGCAGAACAAACTTGAACCAGGGTTGTCCTTAGCACATCTTTACCTTTTTAGTTCTAGTTTTTTATTTATGGGTTCCTTCTTAAAAGAATAGTACACAAATGTGTTGTTTACATGTCCTAGCAGACATACCTTTCTAATTGTGCTTTATTAATGGTGATGCCACACATTCTGTAAAACTCAAGAGTTAAATGGTTAATGGATCACTTATGAAATGATCATTGGACACGGATTCCTTCCAGCTCTAACCTTCTGGGATGGTGAACTCACTTTCTTCAGGACACATTTCATGTTGATTATATCTGATCACATAACATGGTATTTGTGCTATATATACATGGTCCATTCAAGATGCTTCTGGGCTGTCGGCCTCAACAAACAGGAACAGCCCACAGGGACTTCTCAAATTGTACTGACAGTCCAGCCTAGTAAATTAATTATTGAACAGTCACTATCAAATGCTGTTGACGTGTGCAGTTGGAAAGGCTGCTACAATGTCCAGATCTTTCAGGAAAGTAATTCGGTAAGAAAATTGCCTGCAATAGAAGTTGTGGGTCTCAGCTAGGTGACAGATATGTCATGGCAGTCAATTCAGGAACAAAAAAAAAATCTAATATTAATGAAAGATGGATTTGTTCGCACACAGGATTAGTATTTTTTTGTAAATGCCTTTTTACTTCCACTGTCTACTTTTCAGCCAAGGCTGAGTATAAGCTCACTAACACTAAACTCAAGGTGACAGTTCTCATTTCAATTATTTCCTAAAATGTCTTCCTCCTGCTCTTTCTCCCACCTCTTGTCAAGAACTGCAGGCAACGAAATGAAATACTCCATCAACTCTGGAGTTGAGGTCTGGAGAGGCAGGAGAGAATGTTGTTGTGGTTTCTGACTGTGGAATACATCCTAAATCGAAAGCCAGCATGAGGCTTTAAGGAAGATCTTGGTCCCAGAAAAACACACAATCAAGATAATCGAATCTTAAAAGAAATCTGAATTTCTAGTTAGCAAATTATCTGCTAACTAGCTGTAAGTTGGAAACTTTCAAGATAAGAATCATAGGGCTGGCTATCAGAATAGCCAACAGTTATTGAGTACTTATGCTGGATATTGTTAAAGAATCTCTTTTGTTCTGAAAAACTGGTGCTTATTTTTAATCATGTTTATGGGATCTGATAAACTTTTTGCTTCATTTGCGTCCTTTATGTGTGAAAGCAATCAGAAAATTCATGTTGGGGAAAAAAATAATAGTTTTTTGGTGTTTCTTAAACTGACAACTCATTGAACAGTTTCTGGATTGGCCATTTTCATTCAATCGAACATTAATGACTACCTGTCTTGAAGGGCTTTCTAAAGAAACTGACCTGGTCAACCCCATTAAAGCAAATAGATGCCACCTATCTTCACAAACATGGAAGGCTTGCCAGTTATTGACAGTGTGTTCTATTTCTCAGAACTCCTAGCATTAAGGATTTTATCTTGATTTGGAATGGATAGTAATTGTGCATTTTGACATGGAATATGCTAAATGAAATTTTCTTTAAGTCCTTAACAACTAAAGGCAGTATATTTATATAAGAATGAATTAATAAGAATGAATAAAAATTTGGACTAGGCCTGGTATTTTGTTGGCCTCAATCTAAACTCACAAAAATTCAGTTGAAGACAAGAGTGACCAAGAGATACAGGAGGTCACAGTGTTGGAATGAAAGATTTCTTCTGTGAATTGGGTTTTAGGTAGTGGCCTAGGAGTGAAGGATTAGGAAGAAAGAAGCATTGCTTCTTCTTTCCTCCCCTCGCTTCCTTTTTCCTCCTGCCTCTGTGGTAGTCCAAGTAAGGAACTATCAGAGACGTCACATTCTAATCCCAGGACCTGTGCATGTTACCGTACATCTCTAAAGGGACTTTGCATATGCAATGAAGTTGAGGATCTTGAAATGCTGTGGGATTTTTCTGGATTGTCCAGGTGGGCCACATGCAATCAATTGTAAGAGGCCAGAAGGGTCAGAGGGAGGAAAGAGGGTCAGAGTTAGAGAAGCAGAGGCCAAAGTTATACCATTGCTAGAAGGAGGCCAGGAGCCAAGGAATGAAGACAGTTTCTAGAAGGTGGGAAAGGCGAAGACCAGATTCTCCCCTCGAGCCTCCACAAGAAATGCAAGCCTTCTGGCACCTTGAGTGTAGCCACGTAAGACCCATTTTTGGACTTCTGACCTTAAAAAAGCTGTAAGATAAATCTGTGTTGTTTTAAGCCATAAAGTTGTACTTTAATGTAAGAAATATAACTTCTTATAAGAAATATAAGAAATAAGAAATATAACTTCTTCCCCATTGTCTCCTTCCTTGTCCACACACCTGTTTACCTTAATCTCCCAATTTATACCCTCTTTCTTTCTTCCCCACTTACTCTTGTCCCTGTGCCACCAATATTTCTCAAAACACACCATAGTGAAAAGACAGTTATAGCTCATGCTTTGGTGGGACACATGTGAATGGGGGGAGGGGGTGTATGAGGCAAAAACATTAAACTCCTCATGCAATTGCTTTGAAGGAACTAAGAGGAGATCAGAGAAAATGAGGCTTGTGTCTACTTCACAGGGTAGTTTGTGATGGTCTTATCAGAGAGGTGACATTTCCATGGAGATGCCAACATGCAAAGGAGTAACATGCAAAGGAGTTGTGTGTGGCTAAGGGGAGTAGTGGGTGATGACTCTCTGTCCAGATAGAAGGGCCTGTAGGGGGCAGGAAACAGTAGGCAAGGAGTTCAGACTGCTTTCCAGGAGTAAGACTTGTCTAACTATTATCATTCTTTTAACCTCAGTGAGTAAAAAATCAATACCTCTCATACATGAGATTTCAAGATCCCCTGTAACATTTAGCTCAAGCTGCCAAAATTCTTGTTCTTCAAGAAGTGGAGGAGGTTTGATTAATTGGTTCAGCCCTGAGTTCCATCCTGAATTGGTAGTAATGTCTAATAATGTAAGCCTCTAAACACAGTGGAGCATTGGCTTGGCAGGCTTGGCATTGAACCTGATTATTAAGGCTGTGGCTTCTATGCATGCCCTGTCATCACTCACACACTGTAATTACTAATAGGGACTCCATGAATGGTGGAGTTGATTATCTTTCTATCCTTTTCTACCTTTAAATTTTAATTCTTGTTGGTGTCCAAAATCTTTGATAGAACAACCTTGATAAGAGCTCCTGTTCCAGTTGTGACACCTGGTAAGGTCAATGGTGCAACTTCACGCCCTCCTATCTCCTCTGTTCCTACCTCCAGTCCTCTCTCCTGGAAAATGGAAGATTGAGGAGATTTCATTGATACTTCAAGCCACTGAATGCTCTCCTTTATGCTCTCCTTTGTATTATACAGCAACTATAACTAACAGGTACCTTTTGGCTTGAATTACATGGATAATTGCCTTTTTAAAAAAATACTCAAATAAGACTTTAATTTACTGTGACAACAGATACTAAGGCATTGCATTTTATAAATGATAAAGGAAGAACTGAATTACTATAAAAATGAATCAGGTCATTGGCAATGTAGCTTCATGTTAGAGGGTGATTGCTCTGTTTCTCTTACCACTACCATCTTGAAGATGTCCTATCATTTTGGAATTGTCAGTCTTACTGCATACTTATGTTCAGCACTTCCTGTTTTCTCCAACTGCTTTCTCAAAGGTCCCATGTGCCCTCCAAGTAATTAAATTCAGTAAGTTTCTGCCTTCAATATGTTTATTTTTCTTATAGATGACATTCTAGGCATCCCTTCCTTCTTAAAATATTTTCCACCTGTAGCTTGTCTGACACTTTACTGTGGCGATTTTTTTGTTTGTTTTTGTTTGTTTGTTTTTGTTTTTTCTTACTTTTCCTTCTTCCTCCAGGTGTTCCTTCTCTGGCTTTTCTTCTACCCTTAAACACAAGGATTCCACCAGGATTTTCCCTTGATCATGCTTTTTCATGGTTTTTATAAAATACTTTTGACCTGACCATCTCACAACAAGTCATTTCTCTGTGTATATTGTATCTCCGAGGCTGACCTCTCTACCGAGCGGCATTGCTAGCTCCCTGTAGTAGACATGGCATCCAGGTGACCTTCCGGTGCCTGTTAGGGGCAAAAACTGTGAGTAGCTCTTGCCACCTGGGCACACTGTTCCAAGGCCCAGGTTTTGAATCCCCATCTGTTGCTCAGGCCTGTCAGGTGGCTTAAGTTCTAAGACTCTGAGCACCATGGCCTAGGTAGTTCTGTCACTGGAATCTTCGTCTACAACAGTTCTCTCTAGTTTTATTCCTGGCAAAAGCACTAGAAACTGTTGCAGGAGTTGTCCAATGTGAGTCAGACAGTGGCACATATTTACTATAACACGGCGGCCACTCACAGTGAATACATCATTATAGTTGCAAAGGAGGGATCCACCTTGCCCTGCCATCCTTAATGGGATGTGCTTTCTTATTCCCTCTCTTTGCTTCAGCATTCTATGCTGCTGCTAACCACAGCCTGTCAGAGAAGGCATGAAAGAAGTCATTGAATGCTCCTTTATTTCCTCTTTTCCTGCACTGTCTTTTATGAATGAAGGAAATTGGAGTTTGCAGAAAATGGGACACAATAACTTGACCTTTGTGGACACAATATCATGGGACTAGGGGGTGGGTTAGCCACCTAGTGGGCCAGTAGCCATGCACTGCTTCAACTCAGTGTTCCCCAAACAAACTAGCCTTTTTCTTTCCCAATAGACTCTCTAAGTGGGTTCTTTATTTACACCAGGAGAATAACTGACTATCCAACCACCCAAGCCCTGTATTCTGCCCTGTATACTGTAGCCATGTGGTTTAAGGAACAGTCTGTCTGAACAGAACTGAAGCCATGGCTGTTGAAATGGAAAGGGGAAGACAAGCACAGAGAATAAATTACTTGATGAATTTAATGGGACTTAGAGTTCATTGTGAAGTCAGGTGAAGGAGAGGGTGGAATTGAATAGCAGTGACTGTAAACATTTACTGAGCCCTTATATGCTGAGCATCATTCCAGGTTCTAGCCATAGTAACTCCATTAAGAGGATGTTGACCCAACCCAGCTTATGGTATAGGCCACTCAAACCCCGAGTCAGTGTAGGCCCCCACACTGGAATGATCCATGTGTAGTGAGCATAGAAATTGAAAGTAAGAATTAGAAACTTTTATGGCAAGTTGACTTGTAAAGTAACTTGTGATAATAAATGTAATAATAAAATTTTGGCTTCTGTGTTTTATGCCTTTGCATAAATTAATTTTGGGGAGTGCATCTGCAGGCTGCCTCCAGCCCTACTCCCTCACTAAATTCAGTTTGTTTGTTAGTAGTTACTTCTAGTAATATTACCTCTTGGGCCTCATTTAAATACTTTATGCCTTTAAGCCCTTCTTCAGAGGTAAAAAAATGTTCCCACATGTTTTCAAGAGAAATTTTCCTCTTATGGGCACTCACAGCGGAGCTTGTAAAATGGGAAGAATGCATTGGCATTTGGCTCCTTTTTGCCTGTGAGGAAAGATCTCAAACTATTCAGAAATGGCAAGTGGGATCTTGCCACCATGTTTGGTTTGATCACCCAGTTTCAATACAGATGAGTCCCTGCATGAAGATCCAAGTCCTGTTCCTTCATGACTTTGTCCTGATCAGAGATGAACCGAATGAGAAAGAAGAAAGAGCTGGAACTCAAACTCAGAAGTTCTCCTATTAAAATAACATTCATTTCTATTGAGCACTTAGTGTTTATGAGTAGTATTCTAAGTTCTCCACCTGTGGCAGCTTCTTGAAACTCTACAAAGAACTCGTGAGGTTGAGGTATCATGGTCACTAATTCATAAATGAAGAAACTGAGCCACAGAGTTTAAGTTGCCCATGAATTCACACATGGTAAGTGGCAAAACCAGGATTGCTACCTGAGTCGTCTGACCCCACATCCTTGCCCATTGTACTTCTATGGCATTCTTGGGTGATTTGTTTTAATTATTATTATTGAGATATAATTGACATGTAGCACATTTATATTAGTTTCAGATGTACAGCATGCTGATTTGATACTTGTATACATTATAAAATGATCACCAAAACATGTCTAGCTAACATCCATCACCACACATAGTGACAAATGTTTTTTCTTCTGAAGAGAACTTTTAAAATATTTTAAGATCCCTTTTAGCATATTATTCATGTTTATTGCATTTCATCCATGTATCTGTTATGTTTATGTGCATGTGATATTCCTACAGAAAGCACAGGGTGTCTGGATTAGAGAACAGATTGTTTATTGCTCATAGAATATTTTAGAACCTGTTCCCTGAACCCTAGTCCTCTTCGGGTGATATAGTAAGGACCAGAGAGGAACCTAGGAATTATGAGACTTGGAGGTTATATAAAAAGAGTTTCTGGCAACTGGCATGTCATCTGGAATATAAATAAGTATTCTCCACATAGGCAAGAGGACTGGTATCTATAGCTTCCCTAGCCTGGAATATAAGCCAGTGGCTCCAGGAGAGATACATCTCTAAATCTCTCTAGAGCAATATACTTTCTTCAACTTCCAAGGTGTGTTTGCCATGACATCATTCTTTACCTAAGTTTTCCAGTTCTCAGGAAGCTCAGATCAGGTAGAGATGTAAAACTATGGCGCATTAGCTCCCGTCAGTATCAGTCTGAGACAGAAGGGGGAATTAAGATCATGAAAGTCTCCCCTTCACAGTACTTTGAGAAGCACTAGTGTGAGTGATCAAGTAAGAAAATTAAATTAGGATGTGAAGCCAGATTTGGTGAGGCGCAGGGTAAAATATTTGGTTAGGTGACATTTCATGGAGAGGTCATCTTATTAACTTAAAGGAGAGGAAGAAAAATAAACTTTTGCAAGTTATTGTTAGAATATTTGCAGTCAGGCCTATTCAGGATGATATGACCTTATTCCCTGGTGACAGCTATAAAAGGTAAAGGGATCCATTGGTAGTTACAGAATAGTCACAGAGAATATAGTTAATAATCTACTCTAATAAAAGAGTAATATTGAAATTTACCATTTCTCTGGGATGCCTAAGCCACACCCACCAGACAAGTCACACCCACCAGACAAGCCACTCCCACCAATCAGAGTGGCAGTATGCAAATTAACTCAGCCAAGATGGAGGATGGCAGCGCAACCACAGAGGCGAGTGCGGAGCAGGTGGTGGGATGGGTGGGGTGTGTGGGGCGGGTGGCAGGAGATTTCTGATCCCAGTAATTGTTAAGAATAATTTTTCAACTACTTATTGAACCAAGTGAAATTGCATTAGAGGAAAACAAGGTAATGAGGAATTGTGAAATCAGATCTGGATGAGAGAAGACTAAATGAGTGAAATAGACATGTGGGACCTTTTCCCTTTTAGAAAGGTGCAATGATTTATAAGCAAACAGCCATCAGCCCCTCACCCAGGCTGGCCAGGCATGCCAGCAAGTGGACATCCCCCGAGGGGTCCCAGACTGTGAGAGGGCACAGGCCAGGCTGAGGGACCCGCCCCCCCCCCCCAGTGCACAATATATTGTGCACCGGGCTCCTAGTATCATAACTGTCTATGGGGCCAGGTGGGTACTGGAAATATCAGTGGGAGTGGGATGGGGTTGTGGGGGAGGGAATCACTCTATAAAGTGCATGATTGGCTAACCACTATGCTGTGCATCCAAAACTAATACAGAATAATATTGAATGTAAGTTCTGATTAAAATTAATGATATTTGAGATTAGAAAGAGAAGAAGAAAACTCTAGTAAACAGAGAAGAGGGAGAAGAAGGAATAGAAAAGTGAGAAAGAAAAATGTTACAAAGTAAAACCTGGCTAAGCATTGGGATTTCTGGAGAGAAGGGTGATCTAAAAGGACTGCTGGAGATTAGGCTGGGTGTGTAGATGGAGCCAAAGAGGGTTCTGAGGCCAGACTGTGCTTCAGCCATTGTGAGGTGCTACAGAGCAGTTGCATTGCTCTTAGCTGGAAGCTCCTTCTCACTAGACACTTTAGGACACCAGTGGCAATCAGTCAGGCCCATTCCTGTTAAATCATCTCTCTTTTAGGTGCTAATTCTTCTGGAAATGGAATGCCTGTCAGAACTAATACAGGTATACTTCAGAGATATTGCAGGTTCGGTTCCACCATAATAAAGCGAGCACCGTAATTAAATCGAGGTGTAATATTTCTGCTGGTAGAAATATTTCTTCAGTTTGTAAAAATACAATACCTGTGAGTCACAATAAAGACAAGTGCAATAAAGTAAGATATGCCTGTATTAAAAATCTGCACCATTCTCATAAAATTTCACATTTGTGGTTTCTTTCTCTTCTCTCTGACAAAAGGTTCCAAAGTAACAGATCATCCATTCTGGATATGTATTTACCCTTAGATTGATTTCCATAATCTCCAACATACTTTCTTTGCCTGGCCTTAAACCTGAATAGCAGTTGCCCTTAACTAGTGTGAATGTCACTCTTTCCTTCCCCCTGGCTGGCTTTACCTATTTAAATGATTCAGCCGGCTTCTGTAATGCACAATATCTTCCCTTAGAAGTGTTCTTTTGGAAATACACTTTTGTGTATTAAGAAGAATGCAAGTCCTCAAAAACAAATTTTGATGCCAGATGTTGATCTAGTAAAGGGATTAAAAAGCTGAATTTCAAATTTCAGCTCTAGCACTAACTAGCTGTGGCAGAGAGGGTGCCTGCTCACCAGAGCTGGGGGACAGTGCTCAAAACATGAGAGCTCTTCCTAGGCAGTGCCTTGCCCACTCAGACATTGCATATTGGAGTTCATTACACCTAGGTGCAACCATGTGATTTGTGCTGGGAAATAAAAGGTGGGGGCAAGGATGCCTGTCATATCCTGTCCTCGAAGTTTCTAAGAATAGGGCTTGCTTTCTCTACACATGTTGCAGCTCTGTGACGCTCTCAGAGGCCATATGTTGAAGCTTTCAGCTCCATCAGATGCCCCTGATCTGGATCCCTGAGTCACTGCTTGAGAAAGAGCCATCTGAGAGGGATGGACGTTACTTGGTACCTGGAATATTTGAAATGGGCTTCGTTACAGGAAGAAATACATGCTTAGTATGTTAAGCTACAGAGATTTTAGGATTGCCTGATAGAGCAATTAGCCTCTTAACAAAAACACCAGCTATGTGACCTTGCACAGATGCATTTAGCCTCTCTGAGCCTCAGTTTCCTCATCTGTAAAATGGGAAGGAGAATAAAGAACACCTCAGAGAATTGTGAGAATTAAATGTGGATAATTTGTGTAAAACATTTAAAAGATGCTGCCATTTATAGGCATTTGAAAAGTATTGGCCATTGTCATGTTTATCCTGGTTATGTTGTTGCATAAATGCAGTTCAATCTGGTCTTTGTAGAAATGGAACTCAGTCTGTTTCATCCTTCTATATGGTCAGATCACAGACCACAGTTAGGCAAAACAAAATCCCCTGCAGAGATCCAAGTAAATCCTCCTACCAATACGTAGAAGATTCTGTTGTCTGCATTTGAATTTGTCACACTTAATCCAGACAATTGGGTAGGACTTTCTTAGAATGGTCATCTCCTCAGTTCCTTACTTGGATTGTGCTGAGCCTAACCAATCACCTGATGGCCAGTAAGAAAAAATGTGGCAAATTTCCCTGAAATAGACACACTGAGTTATTATTTTCACTATTGGGCAGACACAGCACTGTACTGCCTATTATGTTACCTCTCCTGCACATGTGGTCCTCCTGACACAGGGACCTGCATCTATGGGATAAGGAACCTCAGTGTGGAGAACATGTCTACTGAAAACTTGAGTGTTGGGCCTCCTTGACTGTGGGTCTCATGCAGCATCTCCTTATTCCCCACATGCCATCAGGACACCATCCTCAGCTGCTTCCAGGATCCTCACAGGTGTCGGTGGGGATGGACTAGAGAACAGAACTTCAGGAAGCCTCGTTTGCTGAGGCGTCCTCCTGTGATATGAGGAGATGCAGGAAGAGAATACAGTGGGAGCGTTTGAAGGAGACATACCCAATGGTTTGTAGGAATCTGTCCTATAGGGCAAGCATCTATGTAAGTTGTATCAGATCTGTGATTATTTGACCTCTGCCACTCTTATCTGTCTCACCCTTTCTCTTCTCCTCAGCAAGTTGGCTTGAACCCATGCTCCTTTTTCATCAAATGCACTTTTCATTGCCTTGATTTAATTTAATTTAAAAGTCAACTCTGCCTTTACTTAAAGGGACTCACAAGTATTTCCCATTCGTCTTATCTATCTATCTATCTACCTACCTACCTACCTACCTACCTACCTGCCTATCCATCCATCCATCCATCCATCCATCCATCTATCTATTAAAAGACCCCAAGGAGTTCTCTGGTCCTTCCTCAGTACCCAGGGCATGTCCCAGTATCCCCTTCCATCCCTCACACTGGCCTCCCTCCCACCAGGCAGCTCTGGAAGGAGCTGTCAGCTTTGGGAAGGGAGCCTAGCATACACTCAGGAACTCTAGTATTCACCAGCAGTGGGCGCTTGGAGTGAGGCAAGTTCAATTTGCCAGATGATTTGCTCCCCACACTCAGCTTTACCTACAGCACAGTGAGATACATTTCAATCTAAATTGCCTCCTAACTCCAATCAGCATTAATTTAATAATACATATTCAACAGATATAAACACTTCAAATGACTAGAAAATGAATACAGATCCACAGTGGTTATGCTGCTATTGGCAACTCAATGTGATGTTTATCAGTGATGGCAATGGAAATGTTTTTGTGTTATCCCCCCTTCCCCTCCCAAATATGAATATGAAATCATTCGCAAGCTGCTAAGGGATTTACATATTGGCAGGGTTGGGAGAGCCTTCATCTGTTTTTCTTTGCTTTCCTATGTGTTCACTGCTTTTCTCTGCTGGGCCTCATTCTGGTCCCATGAATTTTTTCTTCGGTCAGGACACAGTGCTGCCTCTTCTGGTTGGTCTACACAGGCTCAGTGTGACCTGTGGTGGAAGAGGAGGGGAAACTGAGGGAGTGTTAGCACATCCTTACCATATAGACAAGAGGATCACACAAAAGCATTTCAAATAGAGAACATTCAGAAATAAACTCAAAGAGAGTTAGCAATGGGAGAAGCATCCCAGAAGCTCAAACGACACTGGCTCCCACCCTCCACGTTATTTCAAAGGCTTGGGTAGTGATCCAAGCAGATTTCCAAATTTGGGCTTATAATCATGATAGAACTTCATAATTACTCTGCGTGTCTTTCTAAATATATTTTTCCTGTTGGAAACTGCCTCCCCCAACCACTTTCACATCATCAGTCTCTGCTTGGGTTTTGACCTGTCCTGCCCTTGCTCAGTAAGTCCTCTCTCTTCCTTCCTCCATCTTAGTTGTTCTTTCCATTTCCGATGTAAGTCTCATAGGATCGTCAGGCTTTTAAAGTTCCTTGTATCATAGATCAATCTAGTGATCATTAAGGTCAGATATGGTCATGCTGGAATCCCATTGCAAACATAGACAGACGGGCTAGACGCAGCAAACAAAAGCCGGATTTTCCTTGGGAAAGAAAGGAGTGAGGAAGAAACTTGGGATATTCAAGCATCAGAGTTCCTGCCCGACAGCAGGGCTCCCAGAGATTCCTGGTTCCGGAAAAGATACAAGGATTTCGCTTTTTGGGGACCATGTACCAGTCCGGGGCAGCATTGACCTCTTCCCTGTCTGTCGGCTGTACACCTTCTTCCACTCTCCTTGGAAGTGACAGAACTTTGGAAATTCCTGACTTTCAATGAGAAATATTTGGGTGCTCTGCTTTTCTTGTACTGCTCTGTGTTTATTTTCACAGCTATGTAATCATTACTAACCATTTGGCCTGTTAATTCAGGCACACACTTCAATTGCAATAGCAAGTTCTAATATTTTTTTTAAGAAATTGTGTTTGAAGCTGACATTGCATTGGATTTTTCACGGGGTCTGAGACATGGAACGCATTTGCTGGGTATAAATAATTGAAGGCATTTCTGCTTTCAGTTGGAATCAGTAAGTGCAGAATTTTACTTTTATTTTTTTCCCTTTATATTGGATGTATTGGGGTGACACTGATTAACAAAATTATGCTTCTACAATAGATCAGAGAAGTGGGAAGAGTATGGGGCTACGGCTGGAAGAGCTAACTTGTCATCTGAAAAGTCCTACAGGTAGCTCATGCCTTGCAGGAGCTCTGCAGTCCTGGAGTAGGAATGTGGGCCTGGCTTTGTGCCTGGAGTCATACAGGGCGCTAGTAATGGGAATGCGTGTGTGTGCACCCGTGCATGGTGGGTAGATGGAGTGATGGGAATGCATGTGTGTGCACATGTGCATGGTGGGTAGATGGAGTGATGGGAATGCATGTGTGTGCACATGTGCATGGTGGGTAGATGGAGTGATGGGAATGCATGTGTGTGAACATGTGCGTGGTGGGTAGATGGAGTGTTGAGAATGCATGTGTGTGCATATGTGTGTGGTGAATAGATGGAGTGATGGGAATGTGTGTATGTGCACATGTGCGTGGTGGGCAGATGGAGTGATGGGAATGCATGTGTGTGCACATGTGCATGGTGGGTAGATGGAGTGATGGGAATGCATGTGTGTGAACATGTGCGTGGTGGGTAGATGGAGTGTTGAGAATGCATGTGTGTGCATATGTGTGTGGTGGATAGATGGAGTGATGGGAATGTGTGTATGTGCACATGTGCGTGGTGGGTAGATGGAGTGATGGGAATGTGTGTGTGCACATGTGCGTGGTGGGTAGATGGAGCGATGGGAGTGCATGTGTGTGCACATGTGTGTGGTGGGTAGATGGAGTGGCAGGGCGGCATGGACGCCTGCTCTCCTGTTTCCCAGTGCAGGGCTTGTTTGGATTTGCACATTATACCTAGAGCAGTAAAAGCAAGGGGTATCTTAGACTTAATTTTTTGGAAACATACCTCAAGTTAAGGGCATAGTAATTCTCATCACTAACAGCACTGAATTTGACTGAATTGTTGAGGTTCTGAGAATGGTCAGTGATCTTGAGTATTCATTCTACATTTTGACCATGTCACAACTTGCTGCAGGGAACTATCCCTCCCAGGGAATTCTGTTCATTCTAACTCCTAGGAACTGGGCCCCTAAACTATTTTCAGAAACCCCTGAGGCCCCAGGACTGAGTATAGTATTTTCGCGTGTTATGGGAGCCTCCCTACCCTTGGGGAGTTCAGCTCTCATGGTGGATTAGGCTCCCTTTAGAGAAGTTGTGGGCAGGGGATGTTGGCATGCTCACTGAGGCCCCCATAGTCTCTGTAGCCCATATTTCCTGCCCCATGCAGCTGTCACCATAGATGGCCTCTGAGTACAGATATTAGAACACAGGAAGCTTCTACCTTTGAGCGCAGTTTATATATTTCTTTGAAGGGCCCAGTGCATTCCCCAGGGGTATGTATTTCTCATCCAGGTTGAACTCAAAGACCCGAGGCTCACATTCACTATAACATTGGCATTCACCTATGCCCTGTGTTTCCTGCTATTGAATTCCTTATTTCATCTTGGAGATTCTGAGTTCTGGCTCTTGATCAGATTTTGGCAAAAATGGCACATGTTTGCCTGCCCTTTCTCTGTGGCTGCATCTCTTATATGGGAAAACCATTTCTCATACATGAGATGCACAGGCCTTTAGAATTTGTACAGATGGGCATGTGATGACTAGGGAGTTCCATAACTTTGACTTCTCATGAAAGGTAAATGTAAGCTGCCATGCAGAGCCATGCTTCCCAAATGATCTGTGGTAAAGTGCTGATTTTATTGTCATTTCTAAAATTTTAAATCCGTTGCAGACTACACACTTTAAAAATGCAATAAAAATACATTTAACAAACAAATTTTAAAAGTACACAAAGTAAAGCTCTCTTTTCATTTCATTTTACTTTTTTTAATCTTCATCCTAGGATATGTTTTTTAGTTAATTTTACTACTTTTTAAAATTTATTTTTATTGTTGAAAGTATTACAGATAGCCCCTCCCCCCCACCCCCATTAACCCCCTTCACCCTGCTCCTACCCCCCTCTGCACTATTGTCTATGCCCATGGATTATGCAAAATTTTTAATTGATTTTAGAGATAGAGGAAGAGAAACAGTGAGAAACATTGATGTGAGAAACATCAATCGGTTACCTCCCTTACATGCGCTGGCCAGGGATTGAACCCACAGCCCAGGTATGTTCTCTGACCTGGATCAAATCTGCAACCTCTTGGCGTATGGACGATGCTCCAACCAACTGAGCACCCCAGCCAGGACACAAGCTCCCTTTTTATATTTTTAGATTCAATAAGAATAAATTATTCTCAAGTCTTTAAAAGTTTCTGAATGCTTTTTCAGTATATTGTTATAGACCAGTATATTGTTATAGACCAGCAGCAAGCATCTTATAGGTCAGCCCTGCTGGCGGCCCACTGTTTGAGTAGCTCTGACTGAGAGCATCCGTGAGAAGGCTCCCAGTCAGTCCTTTTTGAATCTGGGAACAGAGTATGTCTCCCTTTTTAAAAATCATGATGTGGGGAGATGGTAGCTTTTATCATATTGCCAAAGCTGTGAGTGCCTCCTTCCTACCCACCTATTCCCAAGAGGTGAGGACCTACAGTCAGAAAATGGGTCACCTGCATCCAGAATGTAGAAGATAGCCTTGTCCATAAAACCCAACCAGAACTTAAGGACTTGGGTTTCCTTGAACTCGTTTATAGTGAAAACAAAAGACCTTCACTATCCATCACCATCCAAGACAGCCTTGTTTTAAGTTATCAGTGATAGTTTTGTGTGTGGGTTTTTTTGTTTGTTTGTTTGTTTTTGGTGAATATGAGATTTTCCTAACTAAACTGGAGTTACCTTAAATGACCTTACTCATGACAAATGGCTTAGATATGTGCACTGAAATGTCCATATGATAGCCACTTCCATGAGGGAAGTAGGAATGTAGATCCAGCAGATGATCTAAGTCATCCTGCGTTTTCCCACCATGTCAATTTGGGAAGCATCAAAAAGTGTCAATACTGTTTAAAGTGTTAAGAGGTCTGTGTAGGAGCCAGGTACTTTAACATGAAAATAACAAAGCCAATGACCTCAGCTCAGTGCTTAAGATAACAACCTGAATTCTACATGAGAGGGAGGCATGAGAAGAGGGAGGGAGGGAGAAAAGGGAGAAGAATCTGAAATTTTACAACTGCGAATGCCTTTTGAAGAGGATGGATTTGAGGAATCAGCACTAATCTTTAGGTTCAGAAGCATTAGCATATTTAAGTGCATCAAAATCACTTCCATTCCTTTGTTACTCTATGGAACGCTTTCATGATGGTTAAAGTATGCATCAAAGCATTAACTGCTTTAAGTGTATTTGTTCAGGGCCTGAAATTTCTGTATCAGTCAAGAAGATTGCAACTGGCTTGGTATATAATTGGGAGAGAGATATACTTCTGAGCCTGGCACTATGCAGACCAATTAAATGGAAAGATGGCGCCATTATCTGAAAAACTCAAGCAAGAGAAGCTATTACAAAGGTGAAGTTATGCAAGGAGATTTTGAGGGGTCATCAAAGAGAATTTTCTAGATGGACACATTACATGTGTTGATTTTGTCTCACCAGCTTTACCACTTAGCAAGACTCATTAATCTGGAGTACATGGTGCCTACTTTGTTAGTGCCCTCACCAAACTGATAACCTATTTTTCATTTAAATAAATGATAAGAACTGATGCTGTCATAGAATGAAGGGGTGGAGTCTTTCCGTTGCCAATTTTTATTGGGCACCAGAGTTACCTGGGCTGCTTGTCAATAATGTAGATTCCAGGTTCCTAAGTGCAGCTATTCCAAGCCATCAGATCTGGGACAGCATGCCTGCCAACATAAGCACGCGAGGTGAGTGTAACACAGGAGGCTCCTAGCGCACTTTTCAGAATTGATATGACTCCCTCACTGTCAGCATGAGAAAACAGACACCTTAGCTGTCTGACTTTGATTAGGTCGTTTAAAGTCTAAGAGGCAGAACCGAGCTGGAACTCCAGGACCCAGTCCTACACCCATGCTGCCTGAGAACTACCTGGACCTCTGGTTGAATCATATCCCTGTTCAATACCTTGGAAGCAAACACATCTTTCTTACTTTACAAATAGAAGGATTAGCCAAAGCTAGGGATGACTCAGACAAGTGAAGTCCATAGTAGGTCATCGATGTTGCTCCTGAAATTCTACCTTAGTTTTCATTACATCTGGTAACTGACTGTCTTGGATCTTCATAACCTCAGACACCACTTGAAGACATAGGGGACAGTTGGGGAATCTAAAACAATCACAATAGGATATTGAAAAATGAAAGTCCATACCCAGTCCAGGTATCAACATGGGAAGGAAGCCTCAGAACCAGAGAATTCCCTTTTGCATCATTTCTACAGCAATTCTCTGACACCAGGCAGGTGTTTTATAACTCAGTTCAGTTCTGACACTAACTACCCAGACTTAGCACAGACACCACAGGCTAAAAGTTTAGTCCCAAAAGACCGACACTGCTTCAGATGCCAGCCCTGTAGTCTGGATGTTCCTGAGCCACTCCCAGTTCTGCTGAGCCAGCTACAGACTGGGGAGCTCCCACAACCCCCTTCAGGTTTGATAATTCGTTAGGACACCTCACAGATCTCAGGAAAGAGCTATACTTACAACTGTAGTTCTATTGTAAATGGTGCCACTCAGGAGCAGTCAAATAGAAGGGATGTGTGGGGCAAGGTATGGAGCTGAAGCTTCCTTACCTCGCCCTGGTGTTCACCCTTCAATGTGTTCACCATCCTGTGCAGTGGTTCTCAACCTGTGGGTCACGATCCCTTTGAGGGTCGAACGGCCCTTTCACAGAGTTCGCCTAAATACATCCTGTGTATCAGATATTTACATTACGATTCATAACAGTAACAATATTACAGTTATGAAGTAGCAACGAAAATAATTTTATGGTTGGGGGGTCACCATAACATGAGGAACTGTATTAAAGGGTCGCTGCATTAGGAAGGTTGAGAACCACAGTGTGAATAGCTCTCTGAGCCTGTGCTTCAGAGTTTTTATTGAGGGTTCATTAAGTAGCCCCAATTGATGAAATCATTGGTCACATGACTGCACTCTATCACCTTTGATCTTCCTGATGACCAGTCCCCAATCTGAGGCTCCCTAGGTGCCTTGCTGTGAGTCATCTCATTAGTATAAACTCAAGTATGGTCTAAAAAGGCTCCTTATAAACAATGGAAGGCATGCCCAACAGACTGTCATCCTACAGCTGGAAGGCTAGGGAGGGTAGGGGGGGGGGGAATTAAGAGATCAACTGAAAGACTTGCATGCATGCATATGAACATAATCAATGGACACAAGAAACTAGGGGTTAGGGGAGGAGGGGGGAAGGGCAAGGGAAAAAAATGGAGACCTATCTATCACTGTTGTAATACTTTAAGTAATAATAAAAAAAAAAATTAAAAAAGAAAAAAGAAATCCCAAGGGTTAGGTGCACTGTGCCAGAAGACCAAACATTTTGGTGTTTGTTATAGCGCATCACTCTTGTTTTGAATAAATACTGTTGTCAGGGAAGGCCATCTGTCTTATTGACTAATCCGCGGCAATGTGCACGGAGACATTTACTATCTGGGCCTGGACTGCGATATGTAGGAGTATTAGAAATTATTATGTGTACAGTTTGCATTTTTTATATTAAAAATGAAGGGAAACAAGATGACTTTATAGATTATTTTGTAACTGCCTAAATGCTATTATGATGTATAAGAGAGAAAAGATTTATAGCATGGCACATTACCTCGTTAGGAAAATTAGGCTGTGAGTAATAAATAACATCCAATGGCACTTTATAGTGTACGATGTACTTTCATGGGCATCATAATAAACTGCTAACATTTATTGAACGCATCCTTGGGTCAGACTCTGTGCTAAGAGCTCATATGCATGATAACGCTGGCTGCTATGCACATAACTCCATTACGTAGACACTGTTACCATCCCCATTGTGCTGGGAAACTGAGTGTGCACAAGGTTAAAAACTTGCTGAAGGTCGCAAATTAGCATTAGAACTTGCAACCTCGTTCATCTGAGCTCAGAGGCCTGCGCCATATTTATAAGCCCTCTGCTCTAAGCTGAACATAGAGGAGAAAATCTGAACAAATAGCCAGAATGGTTTGGGGTCTAGTCTCTGGCACACAGACTTACTGTTTGACCTTGGGCAGAGCACGGAGGTTAGCCCAAGGATTAATGAGTCTGACCCAAGGATGCTGGGGCAAGTTAGGGTAAATGCTCGCCGACATTCTGTGGGCTTTTTTTTCCTTTGTTGCCAGAGTTTGGCTGTTGCTCACGTTTGGTCCCTGACATTGCAGGGGGTGATGTTTTGTAAATCTGGGGCCCTGGAGGGTGAGGGGCAGCTTCCTTGAGAAAGTCCAGGGCCAGTTTCTCTATCGTCTTTAATGCTGTAATTCCGGGTTCCAACATACTTAATCCCAGCATACTTATTTTCTCTGCTTCTCTTTGAATGTAAACGGAGACTCACCCAGAGCCCTGCAGACAATGTAAGTGCAGATCTCAAAATAAGCAGCATCCTGGGGAAATGCCTTCAGAATCCACAGACATAATCCCGCCCTGTCTTTCTGATGAATGAAGTCTGTCTTCCCTCCTCCTCTTGTAGAGCAGGAACTGGTCCCAGTGGGCTGGGGTTGCGCTTGCTGGCTCCCTTATTTGTAAGTTAGGTGCTCTTCGTGCAGGGATTGAATGGCTCTGAGCCTTAGTTTCTTGATGGCAAATGCTGATTACACCCACCTTAGGAGATTACCAGGAGGATAGACGCAGTCTGGGAACCGCTTTTAGCCTTATTGATTTAAATCGGGTTTAAACCTTCTCCGGTGCATCTCTCCTTCCCCTGTTCTCCTAAGCTCATGGGCAGCTGGTGTGTCGGTGGGTCCTGGGCAGCCTGCTGGGTGGGCCTACGCCCTGCAGTTGCTATTGCCTGTTTAGTTTTCCAATCTTCCCCCACACAGCTCAGCAGGCTCCCGTTTGGAGATGGAAAGGAATATTCTTGGGGCTAGGCAGAGAATTCCTCCCTCAGCTCACAGGCTGGCTTTATCTTCATTCATCAGGGACCTTTTCCCAGAGGCTGGAGAGGGCCTGAGGAATAGCACCAAGCTCACAAGGGCCCTGATTAATCGTGGGTCTGAATCTTCAGTCCTCATGGTCAATGTGACCTGGCAGAGCCACAAGGAAGGGGCACAAATCTGTGTGGACCGTGGACCGACAGGACCTTGGCCTCTGTGTGGTTATGGTGATAAGGGCAGATAGGAGGAATGTGCTCCATAGAGATGCAGAACGTTCTATGAGCATTAGGATTCTGAAGGTGGACTTCCTGGATTCAAGACCTGGCTCTGCTGCTTAATGGCTTGATAAAATCTTGGACAACTTACTAAACTTTCCTGTGCCTCAGTTTACTCATCTGTGCAATGGAGATCATAGTAGCTATCTCACAGTGTCATGGTGAGAATGTCTGACATAGTAAGCATGCGTTTTTACTATTATAATCTTTGCATTAATATAAGGAATTAGGCAAATTTTCCTGTGACTCTTGATACTTAATATTAGTATAATGAAGGTTAACATTTTTTTTTTTTTTACCAGGAATCAGGAAATTGTGGCAACATTAGGGTTAGTCCAAGTTTTAGTTAAATCAGAATTTCTCACAGGGTGGTGGCAAAAATAAAGGTTATGGATGATATGAGGACAGGCTTTATTTTCCTCAATAATTTTGAAATTATTTTAATATATATGGGAAAATATAACGTATCAAGGGCATGAGTCCATGCCTGAGTTTACTTGCAAGGAGGCCGTGGGAGAATATGACTCAATATGTGCAAAGGACCAGAATTTTTCCTTTGGAGAATTTCAGAATATGAGATGCTCTTCATCCAAATCTGTGGCCCTCTGAGTGCTCAGAGACTTTGGAAAACACCAGATGCCAAAGAACCCTAAGTTCTCACTGACTTGCAATGATTACAGGTAAAATTTGGTACAGTCCAACTTCACTTCTCCAAAGTCTCCCATCTTAAATGATTTGGTTCTAGAACAAGTTGTTCACAGAAAAAATGCCTCAGTTGTCAACCAGATCTTTAGTTTTCAACCTCAGCATGACAAAAAGTGTCTCTTGGGCCACAAAGGAAAGAATGCTTTTGTTGCTGGCAAAATGGAAGATTCGCACAAAAGAGGCAATCGGAGGGCTAATGCTGCTAAGGGTGTGGAGTGCTCAGGAAACAGCAGTGACGAGCCCTGGAATAGGCAGGAAAACTGTGGCTGGTTGGATGAGGAAAAGCAGTTAGCCAGTGAAAGCATTTCCAAGGCACTGATATATGAAAAATTCCTTAAAGACTCAGGGGGAGAGGGGGTTTGATAAATCTAGGAAAAGAAGTATTTATTTATAAATTAAACAGTACATTAGACATGTGCTGTACATAAAAATGTTAAAACAGGGAATCATCTGGTGGTCTGGAACCGATTAATTCAATTTACATTCTTTCTAATGGGGAAAAAAAATGATTTGGTTTTCGAACACCTCACTTCTCTAAGATCCTTCCAGAATGAATTAAATAACATATGCAAATCCTCCTGTATTCGTTACATCATCTCTGGATTACTTATAATACCTAATGCCATGTAAATGCTATAAAAATGGTTTTCTTGTGATTTGGAGAATAATGATAAGAAAAAAGTCTGTGCGTGTTCAGTACCGCTGCAGCCGTCCCCTTCCCTCTGCTTTCACATTCCTGTAAGTCACTACTTCCCAGCTCACGGTGTGTGTGTGGGGGGGGGGACCTGGGACTCTCTTCCTTTCCTGTTTTATTCTCACTTTGAATGGATGGCTAACTTCTCTTTACTCTGCTAGCCACATGCATCTTAAACACCCATCCCTTCTCCTGATTGAAATCCCCAGTATCACACCCCACACCAACATGTCGTCTTCATTACAACACACCCGTCTATTTGCTCCTTCCTTGGGCCTCCTGACGATTCTCCAGATTCTGTCCACCGTGTTCTTGCTAAAGTGCAAGTCTGATCATTACTCTCCTCTGCTTAGAATTCTTGAGGGAATGCTCATGGTTGTTGGGCAAGGCCTTTAACAGGATTCTTCACGTATCTGCTCCTGCTTACTTTTCCAGCAACATAACCCACTGTCCCCCCTCTCTCCCTCACTCACCAAATGGCCTCCACTCTACCCATTCTGAATGCATTCATTTCTTCCACCTTGTCATGTGCTCTTGATCTTCTGGCCTTTGCACATCCTGTTTCCTCCTACTTTGACCGTTCCCACCCAAACTACCTGCTTCCCATTTACCCTTCAGGCCTTAGCTTACACATTTCTTGCTTTGAAATGACTTTTCTATGTTTTTTTTTAAGTTTTCCTGCATATCTTTTATAATGTTTTTCTTTAAAATTTTATTTTTTAACTTTATTTTTACTATTGACACTATTACTGATGATCCCATTGACCTGCTCCCCCTTTGCCCACCTCCACCTAGCCCTCATCCCCCTTTCCCTGGAAAATTGGATGGGTGCATGCAAAACCAAAAATGAAACTAGACCACCAATGTACACCATACACAGAATAAACTCAAAATGGATAAAAGTCTTAAATGTAAGTCAAAAAAACCATAAGAATCCTAAAAGAAAGCATAGGCAGTAAAATCTCAGACATGTCTCATAGCAATATGTTTGCCAATACATCTCCTAGGGCAAGATCAACAAAGAAAAACAAATAAACAAATGGGACTACACCAGTGTTTTTCTTTTCTAGGATTTTTTTAAAGTGTGCATCTTGTCTAAATATTTTTGTATATCTTTGCTTATGACGTTTTTTAAAATATATTTTATTGATTTTTTTACAGAGAGGAAGGGAGAAGGATAGAGAGTTAGAAACATCGATGAGAGAGAAACATCAATCAGCTGCCTCCTGCACATCCCCCAATGGGGATGTGCCTGCAACCAAGGTACATGCCCTTGACCGGAATCGAACCTGGGACCTTTCAGTCCACAGGCTGACACTCTATCCACTGAGCCAAACCAGTTAGGACTGCTTATGACATTTTTAATGTATAATGTTTCCCTGTTATCTTTTCTGTGTCCAACATTTGTCAAATATTCAGCTAATGGAATTAACAACAGCAGCCACTGCCAACATTTACTAGTATTGAATGCTTCTTTCATCTGAGGCACTTTTCTAAGGGGATTAAATATATAAATAAATATATCAATGCAGCTACTATATGTGGCAGATGAAACAGAGGGGTTAAGCCATTGCCTAGTATCTCATAATTGGAAATATCACCAGTTTTCAAGCCCAGGCAGCTGGATCTCAGGATCCACATTTTAACCTGTGAAACCAGGGGCCTTATCCACCTTTAGACAATTTTCAGCACCCAGCACAATTCCTAACACATAGTAGGTACTCAATTAGTAGATTTTGAGGAAAGAATAAATGAATGGTATAACTTGGCAGTGTGTCAGTCATAAGAGTTCATGCAGAAGTGAAGACATTGCTGCATTCCATGCCTGATTCTTTGCCTGCTTCCAGGCTGTGAAGGAAAGCTTTCTCAACCACCAGAAAATATGGTTTTTCCTCGCTTCACCTCCAAAGCATCTATTACCCTATAACTAAGCAGCTCTAATGGCCTTTTGGAAATATTTTTCCTATTGAAGTATGTTCTTGTTTGCAAATCAATGAAACCAGCTTTGATGAATGACACTGAAAATGGATCTCTTATTGAGTAATTCATTGAATCAATCAGAAGGGGAGGTTTGAAAAACAAGGCAGAACCAAGATATACTAAAAAACAGG
>PVJC01006644.1:0-54179 GCA_004026665.1 Murina feae | reverse complement strand
TGACAATTTTTGGGGGTTAAGGGTGTTGGGGATGCGTGAAGAGACTGGACAATAATTGTACACCTATGGATGAGGACAATGGGGGGGGCAAGGTCAGAGGTTGGGGTGGGAATTGGGAGGAGGGGAGCTATGGGGGAAAAAAGAGGAACAACTGTAATAATCTGAACAATAAAAATAAATTTAAAAAAATAAAAATAAAAATAAAGTGAATTGACTTTATATATCACAGATACAAATAAGTCATGCAAAAACTCATTGGCCTCAATGGCCTTATTATGAAAGTTCTTTGAACTTCTTGGATTGCTTTGCACATTTTGCCCAAAACTACTGAAATGAATTAAATTACTTTTTAAAGATATATTATCCTTGTTTAATGGTTAATATAGCTCCTACATAAAACCTAAGGAAAGAATTATGGTTCTGCCCTGCGTGTGTGGCTCAATGGCTGAGCATCGGCCTATGAATCAGGAGGTCACAGTTAGATTCCTGGTTAGGACATATGCTGGGGTTGTGGGCTTGATCCCAGTATGGGCCCTGCTGGAGGCAACCAATCAAGATTTTTCTCTCATCATTTACGTTTCTCTCTCTCTCCCCTCCTCCCCTGAAATAAAAATAATGAAAAAAAAGAATTATGGTCCTCTTAAACTATTAACGCTAATTCTTCTTTCACAAGTCAAATATAACCAAATTAATGCAATGAATTTAAGCAGAAATTTTGTTAACAGTGTAATTTCCAAGTTATCACATTCATTATAATGCACATATAATGTAAACAAAGCAGGCAAATTTTGTATTTCTAAGCATTTATCAATTATCAATATTATTTTGAAGAATTTAAAAGGAAAGAGGATAAAAAATGCTGATAGAGTACCATAAAAAAGTACTAGAATGTAGTGCAAATTTCTCTAACTTTTACCTATTTATTCTAGATTTTGCATTTTGAAGTTTCACAGAATTGGTCATCTTCTACTTCCACAATGTAGCCATTTGTGAATTATTTGCAGTTTTCCAAATGAGCCACATTCTCTGGCCTTCATGCCTTTGCTTATGTTGTCATCTCAAAAGACTCTTTCCCTGGCCTCCTTCTTTGCTCAACTAACCCCCACTTATTCTTGAAAATATGGTCCAAGAGTCATTTATTCTATTAAGAACCTAACTGAAATAATACTAACATACTGAGTAGGAAACAATCCATTTCTACTGGAAGATAAGACATTACTGAATTCTGCCTTAACTGGTTTAGCTCAGTGGATGGAGTGTCAGCCTGAGGACTGAAGGGTGCCAGGTTCAATTCCGGTCAAGGGCATGTACCTTGATTGCAGGCACATCCCCAGTAGGGGGTGTGCATGAGGCAGCTGATGGATGTTTCTCTCTCAATGATTTTTCTAACTTTCTATCCCTCTCCCTTCCTTTCTGTAAAAAATCAATACAAATATATTTAAAAAAATAAAAAAGACATTACTGAATTCTATAGTACTATATTGAAAAAGAAATTTGAAATGTCTTACCCAATAAGATAAATATAACCTCGAATTGTCATTCAATAATGCAACATCTAATCTAATAAAAGAATAATATGCAAATTGGCCTTCACTCCATTACACCCACAAGCCACGCCCACCAACCAATCAGGAGCAAATATGCAAATTAATTCAACTAAGATTGTGGCAGCCATGGAGCTGGAGTTGCCCTGGGCAATGGAGGAAGCTAGGGCCCTGTGGGCCCTGAGCTCTACTCAAGGCTACTAAGTTTCAATTATAGAGGTTAAATAAATTCCCAATACCTGCTTCCAGCCCAGGTACTCCAGTAGGGACCCAAACCCTGAAGGAGCTGTGGGCAGCCTGAAACGGCCATCAGCCTCTCGCCTAGGCTAGCCAGGCACGCCAGCAGGTGGAGATCCCCCAAGGGGTCCCAGACTGCGAGAGGGCACAGGCCAGGCTGAGGGACCCCCCCAAGTGCACAAATTTTTGTGCACTGGGCCTCTAGTATATTATAATAAAGGTCCTGTTATCAAAGGGGAGCATCACTCATCTCTCTCAGATGCTGGTGGAAGCTAGAATAGCATTTCCAGAGGCCCAGCTGAGTGCTGGAATATGTGCACAGAGCTCTGGGCTAATCACAGGAATTCAGTTCTCTCTCCAGGACCAGGTGCCTTCAGTGTTATCTATCTCATAAATTTGTTGTCTGTCTCTGGCACCAGAGCTTCCCAGCACCAGATACCTTTGATCATCCACACATTCTCATTGTTTCAGAGATATAAGCACATGGTCTGAGGGGATCCATTTCGTCTTGTTACTGCCAGGACTGTATTTCTGTACAAAAGTTCCCTATTAAACTTTTTAATCTACAAACTGGACTTATCTGCCTTGTTCTTTGATCTCTCAGCTCCTTCGGCATCTGGGGGGCTACTTTCCAATACACAGTTCTTCCAAAACACACCTCTCGTGCTTCTTAATTATAGCCCTACTTTCAATAACTGCTTAAACAGAATATTAATCTAGAACACTCTCCTAATTCCAGAAAGGATATAAAGAAACTTACATTAAAACACATGTCAAGACTTGACAGTCAAAAGGTGTTTTAAAAATGAGAATGAAAATAACTGAATATTCTAAGAACTTATCAAATAAGAAGATTATAAGTCCCACATTATAGTTTTAAACTTCTTGGCAACTACTGAAAGACTAGAAAGAAATTTGCTTGAATGTTCTTTGTTTAAGCAACCAAGATCATTCACACCTTAGAATATGCTAATCAATCTTTCATAGTGTCTTTTGAAGATAAAAATACCCCATTTCTTACTCAAATATTGGAAGAGAATATGCAATAAAAAATATGTACTTAAGGTTTGTTTATACTCTAGATTCCATTTGAATATTTTTATTAAATTCGATGTGCCAATTTTTCTAAAGTTAAGTCACTGTTTTACATGAAAACATATTCTTTGTACATGTAGTCATGTGCTTTACAAAAAATTTATAGTTTTTTCAACCTAAATTCAAATATTATGGGCATCAATACAAAAATGGCTAAGAATGAAAAGAAATAACACTGATATTTCTGAAACAGAAAAAGAACCACTAAGTTTTTAACTTTGGTTTATTATGTGTATTCTACAAGGTTTAATTAAACTTTAGAACTACTACTACTTAGATAGAAAGCAAATTAGGTCACTTCTTTTGAAAGTCTGGGAACAAATATATGGCCCTGAAATGCACTGATTTACCATTTGAGACCTTCACTAATATTTGTCATAATAGCAATTCTGTAGCATGACAATCATCTTAAAGGTATAAGACTTAACTATTACATTTTTAACACACTAAGTTACTTCTCATTTATGACATGGCAAGAATGTGGAGAAATAGTTGTTAAAAAGAGCAAGCTACATCTCTCTCTCTATAAAACCCTAACATGCAAATAGACCAAATGGTGGAACAACTGAACCGGTTGCTATGATGTGTGCTGACCACCAGAGGGTGTGAGGAACATGGCAGGCATTGGCCACAGCGGGATGGTGAGGCACTGGTCGCTGTCATCAGGGTGAGCTCTGGTGGTTACTGAAAATTCTTTGCTCCCGCATGCTGTGGTCCTGCCCAGCACTTGCACCTGCTGCCAGCCCCGACTGCCCCTCAGGGGTTCTCCACCTCCCCTTGGCTCCTGATGGGTGATCGGGCAGCAGCTGCCTCTTGCACCTGCTGCCGGTGACAGCCCTGCTCGCACCAGCTGGCACTGGAGCTGACACTCACACCCGCTGCCAGCGCTTGGTGCTGGTCCTGACTGTTCAGCTCCATCAGCGGGTGCGAGCAGCGGCTGCAGCCCCAACTGCCCCTGAGGGCTTCTCCACTGCCCCCTGCTCCTGAGGACGATGGGGGCAGCAGTTGCTAGTTCCAATCGCTTGGTGCCACCAGTGGGTGCAAACGGCAACTGCCAGCCCCAATCACTCCTGCTGACGGAGCCAGCCCTGCTTGCACCTGCTGATGCACAGAGCAATTGTGGCCGGTGCCGGCAGGGTGTGGGAGCAGCGGTGGTGGGAGCGGGGTGCTGGCAGAGAGGGGACCGAGAGCCACAGCAGGAGGGCCTGGGTGGGGGTGTGGAGAATGGGCCGAGACCCACCCCTGTGCCTACTGCAGCCTTGCAGCCCACAGTTCCTTTAAAGGTGCACGAATTCATGCACTGGGTCCCTAGTATTAAAATAAAAACTTTATTTTGACCAATAAGGCCTGAAATCAATGTGAGAAAACCTCTACAGCTAGCACCTTTTGTCCTGAGTGGGGGTAAAAAAAAAAAAAGAGAGAAAGGAGTGAAGGGTTTCTTACATAATCAACAATGACTGGTTTGATAAAGGAAGTCTGAATTTATTCCAAAGACAAAAGAAATCCTACTGTAGTCTCTTAACTACAAAGGTAGAAAGAAAGTGAGATAGCTGACAGTAACATTTTAAACGATATTTAAGCTACTAATATAAAAATAGAGGAAAAAATAAAATTGATAAAAATGCTATTATAACATTAACACTTATAAATTAAAATTATATAGTTACTATATAATTTATGTATGATATTTTGAATAACATCTGAAAATTCTTTCAAAATATTAGTGTTTTTTTTAACATATATCTGAATAATAAATAAGAAAACATACATCAGTGACTAAAGAGGAAAGGCTACAGACTGGATCAAATGAGACAAATATTAAACGGGATACCATATAAAAATTAAGCATATTTATAAAAAAAATATATTTTAGGAGTATCAGCTCAAAATCTTTATTGCCTTGATACTTAGTACAAGTTATGAGTTAAAATTGCCATAATGGGAAAAACTTAACAGAGAAAAAAATTTATAAGTAAATGAGTCTATATAATAGAAAAATAATAAATTATGAGAAACAGAAATAATATTCAACTTTATATATCATTTAGACCTACATTTTAAAATAGTATAATTATAGAAAGCATCTTGACACTTAACAGTTATGATCTTAGTTGATACTGACCCTTTATAAAGATTCAAATTTTTAATCTGTAAAATGGAACTAACTCTATTTTCTAAGCAGTGATGATTAAATGAGATAATACATGCAAAGAACTATATAAGTGTCTGGAACATAGCTAATTTAAGTGTTAATTATTAATATTTTGACCACTAAATGTAAGGTATAGCGTAGGGAATATAGTCAATAATATTACATAACTATGTATGGTGTCAAGTGGGTTTTAGATTTATTAGGGTGTCATTTTGTAAATTATGTATTTGTCTATATATAAATTACTAAATTACTTTTACACCTGAAACTAATATATTATATGTCAATGATAACTGAAACAAAAGTTCTTTTAAAAAAATCACCAAAACTGTCAAACAGATTGGATTCTGCATTTCCAGGGCTGTGCTTCATTTGTAATTTTTATCACATTTAGAAAGCCAATCAGATGTACTACTTCATTGTTCCCAACAATAAAACTATCGTAATAGGCTATGTGAATCACTTTATATGAAATACTAAAAAAAATCTTTCCTAAAATATGGTCTCCAAGGCAGGCAGCTTGTTAAAGAAAAACTAACAACAAATAAAAATAGCCTCTACTGCACATCTTCTGCCACATGGAGACATAAAGAAGAAAGTCTCCTTGGTTGATGTCTCTGTAAGGTCAGTGACATTTAATAAGTGCTAATCCTTCTTAGTCATGTAAATGTTTACAAGATAGGCCACAGACTCAACTTACCTGATGAAGATCACTTCCCAGTGCATACTCTGCAAAGTAGCCTGGGGCAGCAGACGAGGCTCTGATGGCCTGCCACATCTTGTACTGACAGCCTCCCATATAGTGAGAGTTGACTCCAGGAAAATGACCATAGTTTCTGAACACAAAAGCTTTTGGTATTACCCCTCTGTTTACTACGGTACTTACTGCAGCTACCTAGTAAATCAAAAAGTGAACAATATCCATTGTAAGCAGCAGTATTTGGGATTTGTAAAAATTAGGTATTATTTAGTAGTATGAAAGGAAATATAAATAAGCAAGAGCGAAAGAGCACTAGAGGGAGCTGTACTTGATTTTTCATGGTTACAGCTCGTTACCCAAAAAGAAATACAAACTGCATGGAATTCCCAGGTGCAGAAACCCTATTCCTTAATCAAATAAGTATTATCAAAGATCGTAAAACCTAAGCAAAACTCAGATCACTGTGTTTCAAACAAAATCAAAAGGGAAGCCATGCTGAGACTTATTCTAGCAACAACTACATTTTGAAAATTGGAATTTCATTTGTATATAATATATATCTAAGATACATATCTAATTTCTTTTTAAAAATCTAGGAGGGAAAATAACACAATTTTTCTTAAGTCACTGGATTTGATTAACCCTTATGATAAATCTTCCTTATCTTTAGTTTCCGTTTTTCATGCTCTTAAACTTTTGTTGTACTTTTACTATATACAGAAAAGGTCTAATGATCACATCCCACATCTTCATAGAATAACTCAATATATAAGGAACAATATAATCCTTAAAAAGAGGTTCCTAAGAATTATTTCCTTTAATAAAGAGCCTTCAGCATAGCGTTTTCATCTAACTTTCAATTCCAACGAGGTGTTATATACTCGAAACTTACCTTAGGACATGTGGGGTCTCTTGCTGTTTCAATCATTAGTGAAGAACCCATTTTATTCCTTTATTAAAGGACAAGAAATAAATTATATCAAATTATTTATCTCCTAACATCAAGGAATATATGCTATGCAATTACTGTTTGCTCATGGCTTTATCAAAGTGCTATGAGGGACCAAATTTTAAAAAAGTATATGACTCTCCTCTAGGAGGCTTATCATCCAATTAATGTACATGAAACAACATGTGGTTAGTATTTATTTATTCAAAGTACAAGCATCTACTGTAGTTCAGCATCTACTGGGAAAGATGCATGGAGGTGTAGCTTGAAAAGGACACCAAAACATGGCAAGTAACACTGATTCAAAGTCAGGACCTAAGAGGGAAAAGGCACAGAGGCAGATCAATCTGTTGTTTTCAGAGTCCCCCTGACAGACTAAAGCTGCTGTGCTGAGGTAAGACTGTAGAATGCGTAGGCTAGAGTGATCAAAAAACCAGATCAGGACATTCAGACTTTAAACTTGTATTAGCAATAAAGTCAACGTCACCTCACAAAAAATGTTTAAGTCATGTGAGTTGGCATCTGAATTACTGCAACATTACAGAAATGGTGCTTTGGGCAGCAATTTTTACAAGACCATTATAGAGGAATTTTATTTCAGTGCAGATTATTTCCTGACTTAAAAATTATGTTTTTCCCTTGTACTGAATATAAAAACTATGTTTTTTACCAACCTGCTTCCATAAGACAAGTACATTTTTCTCAAAAGATACTCATATTTTTCAACTAGAATGTTAGTGAACTCATCTAAGGGTAGTATTTACAAATGAGGTAGTGACCTACCCTTCACAAGCTTTTAAAAATATGAAAGTAAAATACTTTCTAAAACAGATAAGATCTGTCTTTCCCAACTTGACTTATAATCTTCTGCATGAAGATCAATGTAATTTTATCCTTCTACAGATCTTTCACTTTATCTTTTCATAGAAATCTAGAAGCTGCTTTCACAGTTTAAGCAAAATTCACATTTGCTTTTTGTTTAAACCTTGATTAACTGAATTGAAATCCTTAGTGAATTAAGTTATAAATTCAAAAATAAAGTCAGGAACATTGATTATTTCAGAGAGATGTCAACACACACAAAAAATTTCAACATTCTGCCCTAGCTGGTTTGGCTCAGTGGATAGAGCATTGGCATGCAAACTGAAAGGTTCCAGGTTCGATCCTGGTCAAGGGCACATGCCCGGGTTGTGGGCTCAATCCCCATTGAGGAACTTGCAGGAGGCAGCCGATCCATGATTCTCTCTCAACATGGATATTTCTATCTCTCCCTCTTCCTTCCTCTCTGAAATCAATAAAAATATATTTTTTAAAAATTTCAACATTCTTAGATTTTACTGATGCTATAATTAAAAATAATGTCCCTCAAATAAGATAAAATTATCACAGAAAAAAAATGCCCATAAAAATGCTCTCAATAAACAATGAGAGAAAAAGAAAAATGTCCAGAGAGTAGGTGTGGTAAATTATAATAATGGTCCCCAATGAATCACACTTCCCAGTATCTATATCACTGAATACAGTTTCTTTCCACATAACCCTAAGTTTGAGTGGCTTTGGTCAACTAAACATTGGCAGGCATACCATTAGCAAAATCTTTTAATTTTTAAAATTTCTACTACTAATTTTAAATTTGGTTCGTGTTAAGTAGAAGTTAAATGATACACAGCAAGGTGTAAGAGGATTTGTTTTAATGAGCCCAAGGATAGATTTGATTACGAAGTCTGAACTGTTATCTAACAATTTTAGACTTATGGCTTTCTTCCTATGGTTTGTTTTTGCTTTTATTTCTATGCTACACTAGTTTGCCATATAGCAATTGTACTGTGCAATATTACAAAAAAGACTGGGAAAGCTTTTTATGGATATTGGATCTATTATAGTTTGCGATAGTATTTTTCTCTAGTTCTCTGTGATTTAATATTACCAAGCTTTCTGTACTTTGTTACAAAAAGCTGGTTTAGCAGGTAATAATTTTGGTGAGTGTCAAAAAGAATTTATGGTGTATTTCTGTCAATTCACTTTGAATTTAAACAAACAAACAAATAAATAAAATAAATGGAGGCTTGATAAGTACTTTTGCACTGGAGCTTTTATTTTTGGAAAGTGAGTATAATGGCTTTGATGTGTTTTGGGAAAAAATGTTTAAAAAGTAATATTTTAGAAGACTATCTGTTAATGACTGGAGGAAGACTAATATGGTAAGTAAAAACAATAGGATGCAAAACATGGTCTATATACAATATGGTCTCAAATTTTAAAAAGGCAATTGCAACTTTTACATAAAAATCTCACATGCATGAAACCAAGAAAAGAGTAACTAGAATAGATTCCCCAAAATATGAACAGTGATCATATCTAACTAGTAGAATCAATAATTTAATTTTATATTTTTCAGCATTTTTTCAAATTAATATGCACATATTTCCTAGATCATCAAAATGTTTTTAAAAAGAATAATTATAACTTACTTAAGAATATTTTCCCATGTTTGACTGTCATAAAATGCATGGCTCCAACTCATTTTGACTGTCCCAACAATGACATTTTGTGAAAACACATCTGTTCCTAATTTTCGATAAAGTTCTTCACATTCATCCAGGGGCATATGAAAGAATCCCAACATGAATGCTAATATAGCACCTGAAAAAAAAAATCTTTTGTTTTTGTCAGTGTGGATGATATAATACTATAAGACATTCTGAATCACAGACTTGGGTTAAAACTCTGCCTTTGATACTTTCAAACTGTGTCACCTGGGACAAACTACTTAACCTTTCAGAGCCCTATTTTTTCGCACCTAAAAAATAAGGGTAATTACAATAACTAAAATTTATAAAGTTCTTATATTGGGATAACACATGTAAAGGGCTTTATTTACTAAGCCTCAATAAGAATATATAAATGGCAACCAATGATGATAATGACAATTTAAAAATATATAAAAATGTGTTACTTTACATTACACCAAATAATATATAATTAAGATCTTGTGGTAGAGAATATCCTTTCTAACCTTAACAAATTCCTTAGTTTTGGTCACAGAATAAAGTATATTTAACAATTTACCAATTCATTAAAAAATTGCTTCCAGATTGGTCCTGGGAACCAATGTAATTAAAGAAATTAGGTCTCTGGGATGTCTTTTAAACAGCAAATTTCATATCCTAGTGGCAATTGGTAGGACACACTGCCACCTAGTGTACATAATTAGCCTAATCCCGAACTAACAAGAAACTGAAGAAAGGTTTAAGGGAATGGGGAGAGGGTGGGACAAAGCAAAGACCTGTATAGCATCACTGCTTACTTTGAGATTGCAAAGAAAGGAAAAGAAAGAAAGAAAGAAAGAAAACAAACAACAAACTAGACAATTATTATCATAATGTATTTTAAATATTTCCTATGTTTTATTATAGTAAAAGTCTTATTCTAATAAAAGATAGCATGCACTGCATGGCATAACTATATTAATAGAAACTGCTGTTTTTCAAATTGTGGAAAAGTTGTAATTAATATAAGAAATAACTTGCCAAAAAATTAAATTCCTTTCCTTTTAAGCAGAACTACTATGACGATGAGCAAATATTTAAAAAACTGAATTTTATCGAACTGGTACGTACGTTACCCTTGAATTAAGTATAAATTTATTAACTTTTCAGAACTTATGAAACAAAATTTCTACATTAGAATATACAAAATGGAAAAAAGAAAAGTACTGTATTATAAATTAAGTTTAACATAAACTAGAGAACAATGGAAAAGATATATTGTGGTTAATAAGAAATGTACATATTTCATAAACTGATATTCTATGCCATGAGTAAATCTCTGTGACTTGAAAGTCTCTTTCATAAGCACCCACCTACTAAGAATAGTACCTCACAGAGGGACACCTCTCGCAAATAAGTACAACTTAAGTACCTACTTTCCTTACATTTCATCACTGAAGGTGACTGTAACCTAAGGCAATAATTCATAACTTGTAACTGGTCACTGTGACTTTTTAAAAATATTAGACAATACATTAGACCAGACAATGAATTATAAACTATTCTCTTAATGTTAATTTATTCCCAATAAATATTTTAAAAGGTTAATTAGGTAAACCAAAGGATTATTCATCAAAACATGAAATTAATACCCGTTATTTCAAAGAATGACCTTGAATATAAGAGCTTAATGTTCTTTTTCTTAATGCACTGCTGGAGATGTAGCATCCCAATAATGATAATTACCTGTGCTTACACCACAGATGTAATCAAACAGCTGGTGAACTGGCTTCTGAGTAAGTTCAACTAATTTTCTTAGTGTCTGAAGAGCAACCAAACCCCTATAGAAAAGATAGACAAAATGAGAATTCATGTTTTAAGGAAAGCTAAGTTAATGAATAAGACAATCCTAAAAATGGCATTTCTAGCTCATATGCTAACTTAAAAACTAATAATATAATTTAACATCAGTAAAAGTTGCTTAAGTTTTTAAGGTAACTTTTGAATATCTGATACCATTTCGTTATTTATTTTTTTTTAAATCCTCACCCGAGGATATGCTTTTATTGACTTTGCAAGAGGAAGGGAGAGAGAGAGAAAAACATTAATGTGACAGAGAAACACTGATTGGTTGCCTCCCATACACGCTTGGATCGGGGATTGAACCTGAAACCTAAACATGTGCTCTGACCAGTACTCAAATCCACCACCATTTGGTGTTCGGGAGGATGCTCCAACTGAGCCACACTGGCCAGGGCTGAATATCCAATAGCTACATAATGGTACAAAACCTGTGCTACAGCCACACATCTTTAAGTTTATACTAGTATCTAGACTACAAAGATATCCCAATGTAAGATTGAAAAAAAATACCCCAACTGGGAAAATACTTAAAGCCTCCACTCACCAGTTCTGGGAGGCCATATATTGGTTTCTTCTCTCACCAATGTAGCTGGTCATTGATGGCTTTGTTTTATATATTTTGTCTTATTTTTAAGCTTTTATTCATTTTTTAAAACAATATTAGAACAATGCTCTGTATTAAAGATGTATTAATTTATGCTGCTGACTTCATTTCTGGATTCTTGTCAAAATTGGCAAATAGCTTCATAATAAATATGAAAGATGAAATAGTCTAGGAAGTGTAGGCAAATTCAGGGTGAATGTAACAGTGGACAATTTTTACAAATTTATTCTTCACTTATAGTTGACATACAATATTATGTTAGTGTCCGGTGTATAATATAGTGATTAGATATTTATATAACTTACAAAGTGCTCATCTTGATAAATCTAGTAACCTACCTGACACAGTTATTACAATACTAGGGGCCCGGTGCATGAAATTCGTGCATGGGGGGGAGGGGCTGGCCTTAGTCCAGCCTGCACTCTCTTGCTTCCGGGACCCCTTCAGGGGATATCTGACTGCCAGATGTCCTGTGGGATCGGGCCTATATTGGAAGTCAGACCTCCCTCTCGCAATCTGGGACTGCTGGCTCCTAAAAGCTCACCTGCCTGCCTGATCACTCCTAACCACTTTGCCTGCCTGCCTGATCACCCCCAACCACTTTGCCTGCCTGCCTGATCACCCCTAAACATTTCTGCCTGGGCTCCTGCCACTGTGGCTTCATGTGGAATGATATCCAGAAGGTCTTTTGACCTAATTAGCATATTATGCTTTTATTATTATGAATTCTTTACTATATTTCCTATGCTGTATTTTATATTCCCGTGACTATTTTATAACTACTAATTTGTGCTTCTAAATCCTTTTACCTTTTCACCCATTCCTCCAACCACCTCCCATTCAGCAACCATCAGTTTGTTTTGTGTGTTCATTGTGTTTTGTAGATTCCACATGTAAATGAAATCATATGGTATTTGTATGACTTATTTCACTTAGCACAATGCTCTCTAGAATGTGGATAACTCTTAATACTAGGAGAATATACAGAAATAATTATGCATTATAATACCAACACAAGGTGTAAGGTAGGGAAGTCCTGGAACACAATGGTAGCCAGACATCACAAAATAAAATTTGGAGTACGAAATTGTGCTTTGATACTGTGAAAAGGAAGTCACTAGAAAATGCTGTAAGATTCAAGTAAAAAACCAAAAATGCTGATTTTTTTTTTAAGTTGCAAGAAGTATTGTGGATTTGAATAGTAATAAGAGTACATATAAGAGAGATACATTATGAATTCAAGGTGAGACATGAAGAATTAAAGATAATGCTGAAGAAAAATATATTTAACAATGTGACCTCTATTACTTATAAAAATGAAATAAAACATGTACACATATATCACAGAAAATTATTTGAAGAAATAAAATTAAAAATGATCTTGAAGTTCTGAGCTATGATTTCTTTGTTTGTATATTTTTCTCCCAAGTTTTACTTGTATAATGAGGAGAAACTATTCAAAAATGCTATACTTAGTCCCGTGGTGTGGCTCAGTGACTGAGTGTCAACCTAGCAACCAGCATGACGTCACAGTCCCATTCCCGTTCAAGGAATATGCCGGGGTTGCAGGCTGGATCCCCAGTGTGGGCATGCAGAAGGCAGCCAATCAATGATTCTCATCACTGATGTTTTTATCTCTCCCTTCCTCTCTGAAATCAATAAAAATATATTTTTTAAAAATTATTTTATAAGCATTACTTTACCAAATACCTAGCTGACATATGGGTAAGACAAATAAAAGAAAGCAAACATTATAAAACACTGCCAAGATTTTAAGAGAATCTTGGTAAACTGTCCTAAACTATCCAAAATGTCTGAAAAGACCAAACTAAAATATAAATACTAGGTCAAATTTAAAAAATTCAGATATGTTAAAGGAGCTTTGAGATTGACAAAGAAGTAAATTTAAAAAACACTACTTCATGTTTTCTTTAAAAAAAATTTTGATTTTGTAATGATATAATTATACAACATTCGTTTAAAAAAAATTCCTATGACTGAATTGGAAGTATAGTTTCTTTGAGTTTTTTTTTTTATTCTCAAATGAGGATTTCTTTTCCCACTGAATTTCAGAGAGTAGAAGGGGGACAGAGAGGGAAACATCAATGTGAAAGGGGCACACTGACTGGTTGTTTCCCACACTCACCCCGACCAGGGCCAGGGATCAAAACTGCAACCTAGGTACATGCCCTTGACTAGGCATTGAAATACTGACCCTTTGGTGCTCAGACCAGCCCTCTAACCCAGTGGTTCTCAACCTGTGGGTCGCGACCCCTTAGGCCACTGTCTAACAACCCTTTCACAGGGGTCACCTAAGACCATCCTGCATATCAGATATTTACATTACGATTCATAACAGTAGCAACATTACAGTTATGAAGTAGCAACGAAAATAATTTTATGGTTGGGTCCCAACATGAGGAACTGTATTTAAAGGGCCAGAAAGTTGAGAACCACTGCTCTAACCAGTGAGCAACAACAGCCAGGTTGGAGCCATAGTTTTTAAAAATCATTTTTCGCCCTAACCAGTTTGGCTCAGTGGATAAAGCGTCGGCCTGCGGACTGAAAGGTCCCAGGTTCAATTCCAGTCAAGGGCATGTACCTTAGTAGCAGGCACATTCCCAGTAGGAGGTGTACAGGAGGCAGCTGATTGATGTTTCTCTGTCCTTAATGTTTCTAACTCTCTATCTCTCTCCTTTCCTCTCTGTTAAAAAATCAATCTAAACTAATAAAAGAGTAATATGCAAATTGACCCACTCTGAGACACCTAAGCCATGCCCACCAGCCAATCAGAGCAGCTATATGCAAATTAACCCAGCCAAGATGGCGGCCAGCAGACAAGGAGCTGGAATAAGCAGGAGGCTTTCGTTAGGCTGGCTGGGCCTCTGCTCAAAGCAACAATGTTTCAATTATAGAAGGTAAATAAACCCCAGAAACCTGATTCCAGCCAGCCTCACTGGGACCTTGGGTCAATGGGAGCTGTGGGCAGCCTGAACTGGAATAAGCAGGAGGCTTGCCCCAGCGATGGAGGAAGCTAAGGTTCCTGTCTGCCTAGGCCAGCTGTGGCCTCTGCTCACGGCAACAAAGTTTCAATTATAGAAGATAAACAAACCTCAGTTACCTGCTGCCCGCTCTGGGCTCAAGGAAGCGCTGGGAGCCTGAATTGTCAGGGGCAACCTGGCCTGGGCTCCAGTTAAAGCAACAAAGTTTCAACTTTAGGAGTTATAAATGAATCCCAGCCAGCCTTACTGCAAACAGCCATCAGCCCCTCACCCAGGCTGGCCAGGCACGCCAGCAGGTGGATATCTCCTGAGGGATCCCAGACTGCGAGAGGCTGGGCTGAGGGATCCCCCGAGTGCACAAATAAAATATATTTAAAAATAATCAATTTTCTATTCTTACCTTGTTCCTCCACCGTCAATTGTGAGAATTCGGATTCCTCTTCCTTTCACTGGATCCACGTAGCCAATTAAAGCCAAAATTTCTCTAACTGCAGCCTGAAGAGTTTCATCCTTAATTTGTCGCAATCGTAATAAATATGGAATAATTTTCTCCTGGGTTGAGAAAAAAAGACTTTTTCATTGCTTTTGTCAAGTCAAATGTGAACAGGTATGACTATTTTTAACCAATGTGTAGGCCTCCACAATCAAGGTGCAATTGTTCATTATTTTCTAAGTGATCTTAAATGATACATTAGTGTTTGACATTTTAATGTCAATTACTATCTAGAACATATCTGTCCTAATATCTAGGTAAAAAATTAACCTATATCCAAATATTTCATTTAAATAGTGGAATGCTTAAGAATTAGAGAAAATGTAATTTGCTTAACACAAATTTATAAACTATTAATGTTACAACAAAAGGTTATTATAAATTTTGTACAATATTTTGTCTAAATTCCAAAGTTAAGATGAAACTGCTTCATAGTAACTATTAAACTTGCTAGAGAAGAAAAAAAAAATCTCGTTTTTTTCTGCACATGGGACACAAGGGTACCTCACAATGAAATACATTAAGTAAAATTACGGTAGAAGGCAAAAAAATTAGTTTAAACAAATCTGGGAATTCAGGATTCTAAGCATTCAACTTCATACTGTTGAGCAGAGGCAAGAGCTTAAATCCTAGGATGCTATGTTGAGTTTCCCAAAGATGCTCTAGGTTCTATGCACTGAAGTATCTTACCTGGTCAGTAGCCCAGATTTAAAGTTTAAAGGAGTAAGTGAGTGTCAGCTACACTTGTGCTGTGTAACCTCCAGTAAATCAAATAACTTCCCAATGTAGCATTCATTTTTTTCTTTTTTATAAGAAATCATATCTAAGATACTATTGTTCTAATTTTTTTTCAAAAAAATTTTTTTTTTTTTGCTTTATTTACTCTGGCTTAAAAGCCCCATTAGTGGAACCTGAACAATGGTGGAGTATGACTATGTTAATTTCCATTCCAGTTAGGATAGAACAGTTTCTTTGTAAGAACTAAAGAGTTTGATTTAAAAAAAAAAAAAAGTCATCTGTTTAAATGAACTGAAGAGTTGCAGAAGCAGTAAGAACAGGAGGGGCTAAGATTCTGGAGAAGGGATAATTGCTGGAAAGTGAGTTCATAAACTATAGCTTGTTTTCCCTTGAAGCATTTGCTGAGTTGGAGCAGAAACTAAAGATTGAAAAACTGGGTTTGGTTCAGAAAGAGGGCCATAAATGGAGGACAAAGAGTCACGCAGGTATGGAGCCACAAAACTGAGGACCTGAGGGGCCTCCATCACAAAGCTAGCGTCACCTTAAGGTGAATTCTTTCGCTATGTGTCATGGGAAATTAAAGCTGGAAAACTCTAGAGATGAGAGCACAATTTTTTGTACTCTTGAGACTTTAGGAGGGTAGTGGCAGTGAACACATCGGGCTCTCAGCTGCAAGCCCTAGAGAAATACACCCTGAAAAGAAGGCAAACTAGAGGCTTTACCAAATGATGATCCAGCCTTGACACAGCTCTGACCCAAACTGAATTAACATCATCAGTGTCCCACTTTATGTGTCAAGCACAGGAATAAGTAAACTGTCTCTGGAAAAAGAAATCACTTGATATAATCTAGATCCTAAGCCAAACTGGTTAGGGCGAATTTTTTAAAATTCACAGTCCAGCATCCAGAAAAATTATATGGTATGTGAAACCAGTACCAAATGATCAAAGACCAAGAGCTGATCCTGATATAACTACCAATAAAATGTATTAAAATAAATAACAATCCGGCCAGAGTGGCTCCGTGCTTGAGCCTTGAGTCATAAACCAGGAGGTCCTAGTTATATTCTGGGTCAGGGCACATGCCTGGTTTTGGACTTGATCCCCAGAAGAAGCATGCAGGAGGCAACTGATCGATGATTTTCTTTCTTTGTTGATGTTTATATCTCTCTCTCCCTCTCCCTTCCTCTCTCTGAAATCAGTAGCAAATACATAAAATAAATAAGTAAAAATAAAATAAAATTACCATCCCCAAACTCCATAGATATAGCAATTAATGTTTTAAAAATCAAATGAAAAATGTGTAATGACACTGAATGTGTAAGACCAAAGCAATCTGAATATTTATGTCCTCTCAAAATTCATACGTTGAAATCCTTACCCCCAAAGATGGTAGTATTAGGAAGTGGAGCATTTGGGCGGTGCTCAGGTCCTGAGAACAGAGCTCTCATGAATGAGATTAGTGCCCTTATAAACCAGGTCTCACAGAGATCCCTGCTCCTTCCAGGACATGAGGACAAAGTGAGAAGGCACCAACTATTAACCAGGAGGAGGGTCCTCACCAGGTGATCATGCTAGCACCCTGATCGTGAACTTCTAGCTTCCAGAACTCTAAAAAAATACATTTCTGTTGTCTATAAGCTAACTGGTTAGTATTTGCCTATAGCAGTCCAAATGTCTTAATACACTGAGGGAAAATAAAGACAGTTCAAATAAGCAGAAGAATATAACATAGCACAGTTCAAATAAGCAGAAGAATATAACATATTCAAGGCTTAGAAGACTCAATATTACAGACTTAATTCACCTCTAATTGGTCTCTAGAGTCAACGTAATCCCAGCATGAATTTTTCTTCTTTATTTTTTATACTTTTTCACAAATAAGCTGATTCAAAAGTTTATATGGAAATACAATGTGCCAAGAATATCTAAATCAATTATGAAGAGGAAGAACAAAGTTGAAAGATTTGCACTATCAGATATAAAATTTACTTTTAAAGTTATAATAATTTCAGCAGTTTAATACTGGAGCAAGGATAAATATACCAATGGAAGAGAATACAGTATCCGGAAACAGACCCATATATCATCCCTTGACTTGCGACAAGTCTTTTCAATTATGTGCTAGGTCAACTGGATATGTATATTTCTTTTTTAAAAAATATCTTTTATTGATTTTTTATAGAGAGGAAGGGAGAGGGATAGTTTGAAACATCGATGAGAGAGAAATATCGATCAGCTGCCTCCTGCACACCTCCTACTGGGGATGTGCCTGCAACCAAGGTACATGCCCTTGACCAGAATGGAACCTGGGACCTTTCAGTCTGCAGGCCGATGCTCTACCCACTGAGCCAAACCGGTTAGGGCTATATTTCATTTTTTAAATTGATTTTAGAAAAGGAGTAAGAGAGTAACATTGCTAAGTTGCCTCCTGCACATGTCCCAACTGGGGATTGAACTTGCAGCCTGGATACCCGCCTGGAAATCAAACCTGCTACCTTTTGGTGTATAGACCAACATTTCAACCAACTAAAAAGGGCAGGGTATGTGTCTTTAAAAAAAAAAAAAAACCAGGACTCCTACTTCACACCATACAACCTAATCTATTCTTTATGAATAGCAGATATGTATAAAAGGTAAAACAATCAAGTTTTAGAAGAAAACACAGGAAAATATCATTTTGATCTTAGGATAGGCAAAGATATCTTAAACAGACACAAATACTAACCATAAAAGAAAACACTTATAAACTGGAAATTTATATTAAAATTAAGAATACCTGTTTATCAAAAACTACTAGAAAGAATAAAAAGGTAAGCTAGATTAGGATAACCTATATAATAAAAGCATAAGACACAAATTTTCCCCTCGACCAGGCATTCGTCCAAGAGTTTGACCAGGGGGTGGGGTTGGCTGGGGGAAGGGAGAGAGGTCCCAGCCAGCAGCTGCTAGGGACCCTACGAGTGCATGAATTTCATGCACTGGGCCTCTAGTCTTCTATGTATATAAAAGCCTAAGCGACCATTGTGACTGGTTGACTGAACTGGTTGCTATGATGTGCACTAACCACCAGGGGGCAGACACTCAATGCAGGAGCTGCCCCCTGGTGGTCAATGTACTCCCACAGCCAACCTACTGCAGTCTCTCTCCTGGCCGGCAAGTTGGTCAGTGCACTCCCACAGCAAACCTCCTGCGGCTGGCCAATCTCTCGTGGTCCCTTCCCCAGGCCGGCTGGCCCCAATCAGCCCTGATCGCCAGCCAGGCCAAGAGATCCCACCCATGCATGAATTTGTGCACCGGCCCGGCATCATAGCGACCAGTTGTCTGATCAACCGGTCATAATGGCTGCTCAGACTTTTATATATATACTAGAGGCCCATTTCACACAAAATCATGCACAGTTAGGGTCCCTGGGCCTAGCCTGGACGCCGTCGCATGGCCTCTGCTGCCATGCAACACTATGTGAAGCTCCCTGCCCTGGGACACTCTGTGATGCTTGCGGCCCCTCGACTGCTCCACAAGGCTCCTTCCACCTCGCCTTGCTCCGTGAAATCCCCGCTGCCCTGCCACTACTGTGAGGCTCTTCCCGCCCCACCATGCTCTGCGAAGTTGCCCTCGCCCCGCCACTGATCCAGGACCCAGGACTGACTTCCACTGTGGGCAGACAGGACCCAGGACAGCAGCGCAGCCCGCTTACCAATCCTCACCCACCAGAGCCTGCTGTGTCACAGCCTGGCATTCAGTCGTCCGTTCAGTCGTTTTGGATATTACGGACCTTGTCTCTTTATGTATGTAGATGGATATATGTATATTGTATACATATATAGCACAAAATGTATTTAAATATTTATACCTATTATATGTAAAGAGATTCTCCAAATTAGTAGGAAAAAGCTGGCCAACCCAATGGAAAAATTAACAAGACCTGGAATATGCACTTCACAAAGGAAGTATAAAAATGGCCAACTAACACTGATAAAGGTGAACTTCACTGTTACCAGAGAAATACAAATTAAAGCCACAATTTAATATCACTAAACAACAAACAACAAGGCTAAAATAAAAAAGATAAATAATATAAAGTGCTGGAGAGGAAGTAGAACAACCAGAAGGCTTATACAATTCTGGTGAAAGTATAAATTGGTATAAATACTTTGCAAAACCATCTGGCAGTATCTATTAAAGATGAAAACAGGCCTATACTATGAAAACAGGAATACTATTTTTGGGTACATACCCAAAAGAAATGAAGACATATGTTTTCCAAAAGACACATCACAGAAGCACAATTCCTAAATATTCCCAAACTGAAACTATCCAACTATCTATCAGCAAAATTAATAAATACATTGTACTATATTCACACCACAGAATACACAATAATGAGAATAAATGTTCCACAACAACGTTTATCAATATAGAGGGTTTTAGAAAACATGCTGAGTGGGGGAAAAAAACCACAGATCAAAGAGCACATGTTGTGTCATTCCACTTATATAATACTAGAGCCCAGTGTATGAAAATTCATGCACTGGGGGGGAGGGGGTCCCTCAGCCCAGCTTGCCCCCTCTCAGTCCAGGAGACCTCAGGGGCGGGAAGGCAACACCCCCATCACATCTCTGCTGCTGCCACTGCTGGCAGCGCAAGCTCTGGTTACCTGAGCCTCGGGCGGCCCTGGGGGGCTGGGTAGCCATCATCTGTGGCTTGCGTGTGCCTTGGGCCAGCCTTGGGCGGCTGGGGGCCTGATGGGACTGGGGGACTCTGGAGGCAGGGCTGAGGGAACTGGGTGCCACCATTTTTGAGGGCATGGCAGTCAATTAGCATATTCCCTCCATACTAACTGTGGGCACTGCTATCTTTGAGGGCAGGATAGTCAATTAGCATATTCCCTCATTGGTTGTGGGTGCCACCATCTTTGAGGCCATGGCAGTCAATTAGCATATTCCCTCCTTACTGATTGTGAGCACCGCCATCTCTGAGGACGGGATAGTCAATTAGCATATTCCTTCATTGGCTGTGGGTGCCACCATCTTTGCAACAGCATTGAGGGTCAATTAGCACATTCACTCTTTATTAGATAGGATGTAGAGAAAGGCACAACTAACCTATACTGCTAGAAATTAGAAAAATTGGTCAATCTTTTTGGAGACAGTGATTAGAAGGGGGCATAAAGGGGCTTTTGAAGTATTGGAAACATTCTTTTTTTATATTGGGTGGTCATTTTATAGATGTGTTCAGTTTTTGAAAATTCATGGAGCTACATAATCATATACCATGTATGATATTTTTATAATACCTTTTTAGAAAGATACATAAATCAGCTTGAAGGGACGCCCTACTAGTCAAAGTTGAAACAAATCAAATTCAGCAAATTAAATAAAGAGGAGGGGAAAGGTTATAGAAACAAAATTTATCAATCTATATGAGTTCATAATGATAGTTAAAAAAAAAAAAAAAGAGCCAAATACTAATGTCACCACTAAGGCAGCTTTTAAAGCAACTCTTTACTTTGAAAATTGGTGACTAAAAAGAAATTAATCTCTTGTTTCCTGTAATATTGGTCTTTGAGAATAACCAAATGGTTTTAACTGGTAAAGAAAAGCTCTATTTTTACAGAATAATATCAATTATAATGCCGAGGAATGACAAAATTAGAAATTTATCTTGTAACTTCAAAGAAATGATAAGTTCTAGAAACAATTAGATTAATAGTTGATGGTTAATCCAGTGGTCAGCTTTAGCATTACTACTGGCTGTTCAACCAATTATGTGTTCTAATAGGATATAACATGAAGCACATGGCATCATCTACAATTTGTTCTAATAAAAAAGTGCGACTCAATGATGTCTTTATATTTAAATTCAAGTGTTCAGGAAATAAAAAAGAAATAAAGGAAAGATGAATACAGCAAATAACAATGAGGAGGAAGCCAGGTAAATCCAGAAAGTTGAGCCATTCGACGAGATTAACAGCCTGGTCTCTTTTATTAGTCAGTTCTGATGGTGCAAACCAGGAAGGACTGTGAAATATTTTAAGTGACTCATGGAAAATAACCAGATGCAATGTATGGATTGAACTAGAACCTCATTTAGATCCAATCAGCTATATAAAGAACATTTCTGAACTGGGTATAGGGTAAGATGAAATTACTGGTATAGAAAGGTGTACACAATGCAAACTGAAAAAACAGGTTATAAAACAGTACATATACAATGACTATATGTGTGTGTGTTTGTGTGTGTGTGTATAGCGCAATTTCTGGAGGAATATTGTGGTAAATATTACTATGTTCACCAATACCCAGTTCACTTCCCCTTCCAGGCACACAAAAGCAAGTACTTCTCAAGTCAGTACAACTGGGCAGGATAAGGAAGTTTTGAGTAGAAGAAACCTGTGGCACATTCTGCTGAAATACTCTTACCCTGATATAGAAATGATGTAGGAGGCCTTGTACTGAGATATAGGAACACGATCAAAGTAGCCACCAGATGGAAGTACATCTGTACTACTAGGATTATTTGTAATACTTAATAAACAATTTGAAAACAAAATGAATAGATGATGTTGACGTTTCATTGGAATTACCAACAACTACAGCCAGCTTTGCATGAGTGACAAACTCCTGTTGTGTTAAGCCACTAACTTTTGGTACTGTTTGATATTAGAGCCTAACTCAACTCAATCTGACTAATATGAACAGGTACTAATACATTAATTATAGTGGCAATCTCAGGGTAGTAGAAATATGTTATTTTCTTGTTTTTGCTTTCCTTTCTAAATTTTCTACAATGTTCATGTGCTGTCCTTTTGTAAAATAATAAAAGGTTACTTTTTTATTTTAAAAAATCATGAAAGGAAATCACCTCTACCACCAACAGTGAAAAAGATTATCAAAGGTAATTTACTAGATATGGCTGCCAAAGTGCAGTAGACAAAATACATATACACAAAAAAACCCAGTTTCTTTTAGGGCATTAGATACTAAAGACAACTTCCTAGATTCAGCCATCATAAATACGGTACACACACACAAAAATAAAACTCATATAAATGTCTTTTAACAAGCATCTCTAACGTTTTTTTTAAAAGCTCAATTCTTTTTTTTTTTAAATATATTTTTTATTGATTTTTTACAGAGAGGAAGGGAGAGAGAGAGAGTTAGAAACATCAATGAGAGAGAAACATCAATCAGCTGCCTCCTGCACACCTCCTAGTGGGGATGTGCCCGCAACCAAGGTACATGTCCTTGACCAGGAATTGAACCTGGGACCCTTCAGTCCACAGGCTGACGCTCTATTCACAGAGCCAAACTGGTCAGGGCTAAAAGCTCAATTCTTGCTAATAATTAAAAATTTAATTGGGAAAGTTCACATGAAAGTGTACATGCTAACATGTCTTAAGCAATTTATCAAATTCAATTAAGAAGCTAATTATTTAGGGAAAGAGAGTTTTCTTTAGACTGTTTACATTTTCATTTATAACTAGTCTGAATATATATTCCTATATCACATTTCTCCTGGATATTGAAGGGTCCTTAGTTATGCAAAATAAGAATCCTCAAAATTTTTATTAGCAAGACTATTAAAAATAGACTAAAACTGCAAACTACTCTGAAATCCATCAATAGTACAATGAAGAAATAAATTATGATACATTCAAATCATGAAATATAAAAGCAGAAAGAATGATATACAACTACCCACAACAATATGAATGATTTCTACCAATATGCTGAATGAAAGAAGCCAATCATAGTATTTCATATAATACACAACATCAGGTAAAACTAACCTGTGATTACTTTTTGGGGAGAATGTGATTTGGGGCACAAATAAAATCTATTTTTCAACTGGGTGCTTGGTTACAAGATGTGTTCAGTTTGTGAAAATTCACTGAACTTTATATTCACAATTTACTTCAATACAATGTTTTTAAAGAGTTCTTTAAAATACAGAATTCAGTTTTAGGTTTCTGCTTTCAGTATATCACTGAAATGTTAAATGGACTTAGATGCATATCTATCTTTATTTAGAAAATTTATCTTTTAGGTAAAAGATTACATCTATGTGAAAGACAATCTCAAATTTAATGAACATGAATTACATAATATAAAACTACATTACTCAAAGACTTAGAAATGTCATCATCATCTATTCATTATGTTTTCAAATTGTTAATTATTACAAATAATTCTAGTAGTGCAGATTACAGAGACTCAGCTCAGACACATCACTCATATTTTATAGTACTTCTCTGAAAACAGACTATTTAAATGGGTATATATTCTTTTGACTATTTTATGTTTGACAAAACTGAGGCAAAGAAAATCTAACACACTGAGATTTATCTCCCATTTAAAAATGTTTAATCTCAAAGTATAGATATCAGTACTAACAGCATAATTTATATAAAAGGAAGCATTCAGGATAAAGTATATCACAGAATAAATGGGGCAATTACTGGTTACTACTGGTCAAATATATGATAAAAATCAGAAAAATATTTAAATAAAAAAATGAAAATACTGCCTCCTCCATTTTAGAAGGTTTATTAGTATTTTTATCCCAAAACAAAACCAGAGTAAAGAAATTAAAATTACCTTGACAGCCACTCCTTTTCCTTCAGGAAATTCTAGAAGGTGAAAAGTCAGTTCTTCAATCCTATTAATGCAGAGTTTTGGGTCAGTGGTTCTTCTTAATGCCTGAACTAATGCCCGGGTTCTGTTATCAATACTCACTCTTGCAATAATCTAGAGACATATTGAAATATATTATGATTATAAAATGAAACTGCTCTAGTAGTACTAACAAATGGTTAAAGTTTCTAAGGTCCCACTAGAAAATAAAACATCAATTTGACGAAAATTAAAACTTAAAGCCACCATGAATAATAACTTGCCTTTTCCCTCTGAAGAATTAAATGCTTTTTCTCCAATGCATTTTTATCGTTGCTGTCAGCCTGCTCAGCTTTGGTGGCTTCTTCCTGTTCTTCTGACTGACTCTTTGAATCACACTTGAATTTGGGGACAAGTCCACCAATATATCCACCTACTAAAGCTTGCACACCTTCAGTGGGATGAGAAAGAAAATTTGCAATACTTTTTTTAGTAGAAACTGGAAGGACCTCAGGTGTCCCACTGGGACTTTTGAGCTTGTCCACAGTATTTGAAGAGGATTCGGAGCCTTGCTTCTCGTCAGTCAGCACACCAGGAGTTACAGACATGGATTTCCCTTCTTCACTCTTTTTATCTTCAAGTTTTGACTTGTCCTGGAAATCTTTGTTTTCCTTTTTTTGAGACATTTTCTCGTCACGTTTGAAGTATGAATTAATATGATTGGATAAAAAGTAGAATGACTCTCCAAATTTTGTGGTTATACTATTTGTGTAAGGTAAAGGGCTTTGTTTACCACTATCTTTATCTTTAACGTGACTTTGCTTTTCTAAAACAGAACTCTTTTCTGATTTGTCACTATAGTTTTTCAGAGATTTGATTGTTTGTTTAATGTTTTTCTGTTTTAACCAGCCACCATCTGATACTTTGCTTAATATTTCAGACCTTGGCTTAAATTGAGCTAAACGTGAGATCATTTCATTCTGATTTCCAAAAACAGCCTTTGAAACAGAGTTCAAAGCACTTTTAATACGGGACATACGAATGCCCACTTTTGTAAGTCCTTTGGGAGCAGAAGTGCTAAATTTCAAAATTCCATGTAACCCATTGTTGCTTGGAGAGTAACAGTGCCTACTGCAAGAATGCGCTTCACTTTTGGTCCATTTACATCTTATTTTGCTTGTATGAAAACCTCTTTGTAGACTGATGTGGCTTATCTTCCAGTAATGTTTAGGTGAGCACAAGAAATGTAGTTGCTTGCTTTTCTGCTTCCCATAAAGACTTCGGGCATTACTAAGGAGGTAAATATATATATCTATAGTCAAATTAATAGACATAACTTAAAAATCACTTATTTTCTATCTGTTATGACTGTCACTTCAGTCCTGAATGCTTCATTTAAGAAATGCCATAATTCATGGTCTTACCTGAAATGGCAAGAAAACAAAAATTAGGACTGAAAGGATAAATGAAATTGGGTATAAGAAAAATACATCACTACATGAACTAAACTTGGCAACTTGTTTAAAAAAAAAAAGAGTAATATATTTCCATTTACAGATTTCACTTTACAGATTTCCATTACAGATTTCACTTTTAAGCTAATAGAAAAGAATTCATTTTTCAGTACAGAAGTTGAAAGGGCGGTGCAAGACTGACTCAAACCCACCCTTTTCGAACCGGCCAATAGGGATGCAGAGGAAATGACCCAAATCCAAATTAGGTTAACTGCATCCTGTCCCCTGTGCAACCAAACCCTGGCCCTGCCCTCGATCAATCAACAGGGACCACACACGTTACCCCACCCACTACTTCCAGACCCCCTATAAAACCTTTGTTTTCCTGAAACTCACTCTCTCTCTGCCCTACCGCTGCGTCAGTGAGTGTGCGTGGGACTGAGCTGGAGCTAGCTCGAATAAAGGCTCTTTGCTTTTGCATTAGACTCGAGCTCCCTGGAGGTCTTTGGGGATCATGACATCTGGGCATAACAAAGTCAATGAAAAAAGAAAGTGAGTAGTAGGATGTTTCATGAGCACTAATTTAGAGAAGCTACCCAAAGATAAGTTTTTATTTTATTTTATTAAGTATTTTTTATATTTGGTTTCAGAGAGGAAGGTAGAGGGGGAGATAGAAACATCAATGATGAGAGAGAATCATTGATCAGCTGCCTCTTCCACACGGGACCTAGCTTGCAACTCAGGCATGTGCTCTGGGAATTGAACCATGACCTCTTGATTCATAGGCTGAACCATGCCCACCTAACTTTATTATTTTTCTTTTGTTAATCTTTACCAGAGGATATTTTTCCATTGATTTTTAGGGAGAGTGGAAAAGAGAGGGAAAGACAGAAACATCTATGTGAGAGAAACACATTGATTGGTTGCCTCCTGCACAAGCCCTGACCAGGTCCCTGGCTGGGAGGAGTCTGCAACCAAGGCGCATGCCCTTGACCGGAATCGAACCCAGGACCTTTTGGTTCTCAGGCTGATTCTCCATCCACTGACCCAAACAGGCTAAGCCAAAGGTAAGTTTGTCTACAATACTTAATTGAATATGCAAATTTAGGTACAATGCTGTTTTTTTTTCCTTATTGTTAAAGTCTTGACAAATTTATGTGATGCTAGACTTTACATTCTTTGAAGAGAAGAAGCAGGTCTTATAATTCATTCATCGCAAATCATTTATAGAATATTTAATCTATACTACAAGTTGCTAGATGCTGAGACCCCAAAGACAAATAGATACTAAGGAACTTTAGTACAGAGCTAGAGATAGAATTGTACTAACTAGTAATAAGTATATATTAAATTAAAGAAGTCAGACTAGAAGAGGCTATATGCAACATCTAACAGCTCAGGGGTTCACAACCACAATATAAAAAGAATACATACAAAAAATAAATTTAAAACTAAAATAAAAGGAACACATATAAATAAGGTAAGAATAATCCTAGAGAAAAAACAGACGAAGAACATAAACAGGCCAGTCACAGAATAATAAACACAAACAATAAAATTATGAAAACATCCTTTGAATCAAAGAAAAGGCCAATTAAAACAGATATTTTGTTCTTGCAATTGGTAAAAATTTAAATGATGGATAAAATCCAGTACTGATAATGGATGGGGGAAATGGGACCCAGAGAATTATTTGACAGTATCTAGTGAAATATTAAATGCACTCCATGACATTTTAAAGGTACATATTCCTTGATCAGCAAGCAATATTTCTATTAACAATTATTTGCATAAGAATGTAAAGGTATATACACACAATCCCTGCTGTACTGCTTGCAATAAAAACACACACTAAAAAACAACTCTAAATGTCTTCTGGCAAGGGATGGTTAAAGCACAGTATATACATACAATGGAATGAATTACCATACCAGTTAAAGAGAACCAGATGATCTGTATACACTGACATATCCTCCATACAGAATACAGTGAAAAAAGAGAAGCTGCAACACTATATGTAGTACAGACACATGAAGACACGAGATGTAGACATCTATATATATAAAACCCTAATATGCAAATAGACCAAACAGCAGAACAACCAAACAACTGGTTGCTATGACATGCGCTGACCACCAGAGAAGCACGTGGAACATGGCAGGCACTGGCCATGGCAGGATGGTGGAGCAGGTGAGTGGGGGCGTCTGACCAAGGTGGGACGCCGATCCCTATCATCGGGGCAAGCCTCTGGTGGTTACCGAAAATTTTTTGCTTCTGCATGCCATGGTCCCACCCAGTGCTGGCACCTGCTGCCAGCATCAGGCCCACTTGCACCAACTACCGGTGTTGGAGCCACCGCTTATATCCACTGTCGGCACCTGGCACTGGTCCTGATTGCTTGGCACCGTCAGTGGATGCGAGCAGCAGCTGCTGGCCCTGAGCACCCCTCAGGGCTTCTCCACCTCCCCCTGCTCCTGAGGAGCGATAGGGGCAGCAGCTGCTGCTCGCATCTACTACTGGCGCCAGCCCCAATTGCTCTGTGGCATCAGTGGGTGAGCAGGGCTAATGCCATGGGAGTGGGGCTGCAAGCAGACAGGAGACTGGGGGGCTGCAGCAGGAGGGGCCAGGTGGAGGCAAAGGATGGGCTGAGACCCACCCCTGTGCCCACTGTAGCCTCACGGCCCACAGTTCCTTTCAAGGTGCACGAATTCGTGCACTGGGCCCCTAGTTATGTAATAAAAGAAAACAAAAACCTACTTATGTAGTTTAAATTTGTGGCTACAAGCACACATACACAGGCACAGACACGGACAGAGAGAATGATCCTGAAAGGATTAGCACCAGTTTATTTCTTATGAACTATCAAAAGAGAACAGAAGGATTCTTTTTATTTTCGTAATATCTGAATTTTTTACAATGAGCCAGGTATTACTTTTATAATTAAAAAAAAATCAAACAATTTAAAGTACTTTAATAGATGGTGCCTTGTGAATGGAAGACACGAGGTGAGAATAAACATCCAGATAAGTCTAAAAAAAAATATGCTAAACATCCGGCAAAGTTAAAATGAAATTCATCATGGGATAGAGATGAGAAGGAAGGAGAGAATTCTAATTAATGAGGAAAAAATAAACACAAGCCAAGACAAAAAAGCATTTAAAAAAGTATATACAAAATGAGCAAAAACTTGGCAGCGCCGCGGGAGCCTCGGTTGGCCTCGGATAGCCGGCTTCCCGCTGTCCCCTCCGCGAGTCTGTCACGGCCTCGCTGCCACGGCACAGCCACCCCCGCGCGTCGGAACCCGGGGCCGGTGCGGAGAGCCCTTCGTCCTGGGACACGGGGCACGGCCGGAAAGGGGGCCGCCCCTACACCCTTCACGCAACGCACGTTCGTGGGGAACCTGGCGCTAAACCATTCGTAGACGACCTGCTTCTGGGTCGGGGTTTCGTACGTAGCAGAGCAGCTCCCTCGCTGCGATCTATTGAAAGTCAGCCCTCGACACAAGGGTTTGTAAAAAAAGAAATAAATAAAAAATAAAAAATAAAATAAATAAAAAAAATGAGCAAAAACTGCAAGTAGTGTAATTTTGCTCCAGGATCCGAAGAGAGTAATAGGGGAGGGTAGACGATGCTACTACAAAGACAGTTTGGATCAGATCATAAAAACTCTTATAAATCTTGCCAAGGAGATTGAAAATCAAACTGTCAAAGTATTTTAAGCAAAGTCATCATATTAAAGGATGATTCCTGGAGATATGTGTCAGAATGGAATAATGGGACAAAACTGAGAAAGACAGAAACCAAGAACTTATTGTGATTGTTCAGAAGATGATAGCCTGAACTAGAAATCTCTCTAAACTGCATGTGAGCATATTATTTTAAAACTAGAGGCCTGGTACACAAAAATTTGTGCACTTGGGGGGGGGTGTGTCCATCAGCTCGGCCTGTGCCCTCTCGAAGTCTGGGGCCCCTTGGGGGATGTCCACCTGCTGGCATGACTGGCCAGCCTGGGTGAGGGGCTGATGGCTGTTTGCAGGCTTTCCAAGCCTCCCAGTGGGAACCCTCACCCCATGGGGGTGTGGCCAGCCTGGGTCAGGGGCTGAGGGCTGTTTTCAGGCTGCTCACAGCCCCTTCAGTGTTCGGGTCCCTACTGGGGTGCCTGGCTGCAAGCAGGTATCTGGGATTTATTTAACTTTTATAATTGAAACTTTGTTGTCTTGGTCCCCCTCTCAAAGCCTGGGCTGCCCCTGGCAACCCAAGATCCCAGCCCAGCAGGTATCTGGGGTTTATCTTCCATAATTGAAACTTTGTAGCCTTGAGTAGAGCTCAGGGCCCACAGGGCCCTGGCTTCCTCCATTGCCTGAGGGCAACTCCAGCTCTGTGGCTGCTGCCATCTTAGTTGAGTTAAATTGCATATTTGCTCCTGATTGGTTGGTGGAGGTGGCTTGGGGGTGTAACAGAGTGAGGGTCAATTTGCATATTACTCTTTTATTAGATTAGATGACCAATTTCACAGTAGTGAGAAAAGAAGCAAACGTACATGGCTCTTCTGAAGTCCTCAGGACTTGGAGTTAATGTAATAAGCTAAAATAACGTCAAAGCTCTACAATCCCCAACACAGAAATATTTGATAAAATACAATAAAGTACTTGTGGATTAAAAAGCCATGCTCAAAACCAATTATGGACTCCAACAACTCAACAACAAAAGTCAACCCAATTAAAAATGGGCAAAGGGCCCAGCTGGTATGGTTCAGTGGTTGAGCATTGACTTATTGCTGGGGTTGTGGACTTGTTCCCACGTGTAGGGGGCATGCAGGAGGCATGATTCTCTCTCATCTCCCTTCTTCTCCGAAATCAATAAAAACATATTTTTTAAATCTCATAAAAATGGGTAGCAGACTTGACTAGACTTCTCTCCAAAGATGATACACAAATGGCCAACATGCATATGAAAAGGCTAGAGGCCCAGTGCATAAAATTCGTGCACTTGGGTGGAGAGGGAGTCCCTCAGCCTGGCTGGAGCCCTCTTGTAGTCTGGGAGCCCTTGGGGGGTGTCCGACTGACAGCTTAGGCTTGCCCGACAGTCAGACATCCTTAGTGCTGCCGCAGAGGCGGGAGAGGCTCCCACCACTGCTGCTGCACTAGCCAACTGTGAGCCCCACTTCTGGCTGAGCAGCGCTTCCCCGTGGGAGCACACTGACCACCAGGAGGTAGCTCCTGCGCTGAGCATCTGCCCCCTGGTGGTCAGTGCACATCATAGCGACTGGTCATTTCGCTGTTTGGTCAATTTGCATATCAGCTTTTATTATATAGAATGCACAACATCACTGAGCTCTGTTGGTGGAACTGAAATGGTGCAACCACTATGAAAAACAGATGGTGGTTTCTAAAAAATATTAAAAACAGAAGTAGTGTATGATCCTATGAATCTTATTTTTGGGTATATCACAAAGGAATTGAAAGCAGGGTCTCAAAAAGATATTTGCACAACTATGTTTATAGCAGCACTATTCACAATAGCAGAGGTGGAAATAACCCATGTCCATGGATAGATAAATAGAAAAATAAAATATGGCTAAGAAATACAATAATAAGCAGCCTTTAAAAAGAAAGGAAATCCTTCCACCGGGTAATTTGTAACCAGGTTTTAGAAATAATAGAAAAAATTAAGTAGATTGATAATGTCAATGACATACAGAGGGAATAAAGATAATGAGGCAAAAAAGAGAACTATACAAAGAGTGAACAGAAAAAACAAATTTTTGAAATGAAAACTTCAGTTACATGGTAGTTACTAGACACACCTATACCATAATGAAAAAGAATGGGATGGAAAATAATTGAATGTGAAAATAATATTCCAGGCATACTGGTATACTAACCAAAAGAAAGCACTTTCAAGCAAATTTAAGGCAAAATCATGAAATAAGGATTTTTTTAAAAGGGATACTATATAATAGTAAAAGGAATAATCCATTTATTTAGTAAATCTCCAGTAGTCTTTTAGGCCTTGGAGAACAATACAATCTATTAACAAATAAAGAACTAATATAATGTATAATATCAGGTGGAGAAGTGCCATAAAGAAAAATAAAGCTGGGAATCGGGGAGAATGGGCACGGAGTGCTATTTTAGTAGAGGAGGGAAGAAGAACTGAGTTGACATTTTATTGACAAACTGATTAAAGTGCGGAAGCAAATTATTAAAAGTATTTGGAAAAAAGCTTTCAAGGCAGAGGAAAAGCAACCAACCTTTGGAGACAGGAATAAGCATGTCTATTCAAGAACAGCAAAAATAACAAGGAGATTGAAGGAAAAATGGTAGAGATTGGCCAAGAGTCAAGCAGAAGATGAGCTACATAAGTGCAGTAAAGAGGCCTGAATTGTTTCTTTGCAACAGGATATAATCCTCATGACCAATTATAAATACACCTATAAATCTAACATTGAGACATAATATATAAAGCAAAAAAGGGGGAGAACAATTTTAATGCACCTCATTAGAAACGACAATTATCAAGCAAAAAACTACTAAATATAGAGAGCTATTAACAAAACCAATAAGCTTAATTTAACTGCTTCCAAATCTCAAAGCCAGTAAATGCAAATAAGTGTTTTGAGAGTAAATTCAGCTGGGAAAGAAGTTAGCTTGCAAAAATATACCGAGAACAATGTAAAGTCAACTTAGAGAAGAGCAGGGCAGATTAGACTATTTTTTATCAGTGTACCAATGAGTCTTTACTGAAGACATTAGTAATACATTGTTATTTAAATTTAAGGTATTGTGGGAGGGGTGTTGTAGTCTCAATTTTATTTTTCTTTTTAGACTACCTATTTATAGGGTAGTATAAATACAATGGAAGTATAAATAGAATGAAGAGGAAATGTGGGAATTTCTAGGTGGAGGCTTTGCTGAGGACAGAAAGAATGAATTTATAGAGACTTCACTTAGTTATTGCAACAATGCAGGCATAAAGTTACAAGGATTTGAATTAAGATTATCTATAATAATAAAAGCGTAATACACTAACTAGACTGGACAGCCAAACGACCTTCCTGACGTCATTCTGGACGTCCTTTTGGACCACGCCATGGTGGCAGAGGCAGAGGCAGAGGCAAAGGTGGTTAGGGGCGATCAAGCAGGCAGGTGAGCAGTTAGATATGATCAGGCAGGCAGGCAAACAGTTAAGGGCAATCAGGCAGGCAGGCAAGTAGTTAGAGGCAATCAGTGCAGGCGGGGCTGAGGGACATCCCTTCCTCCCCCAATACGAATTTCGTGTATTGGGCCTCTACTAGTACTATAAAGGAGTAGAGGGCTACTCTGAGCCACACTTTGAAAGTGGGGAAACAACAACACAGGGCAGAGAAGAATCGCATAAGGAGAGGGAGGTATCAAGACAACTGAAGGATTTTTAACCAGAGACACAAGGAGAATGTCATTTGTAAATGTGAGATAACTGGGAAAGGGTCCAATTAAATATGAAAGAAAAATCTTTTGTATTTATGCAGGACATTCAAGTGAAGTACTATAGGAACACAGGCTGTGGATGTACATTTGGAGTTATCAGCACAGTGACAGCTGAAATCATGTTTGGATTTACCAAAGAAAGGTTTACAAGTAATAATTCTTGAGCATTTGGGTATCACAGAACCTGAAAAAAACAACTCTTCCTTGAAAAGTGCTTATTGGCATATATACACTATGTTTTCCATGACATTTCAGGATATTCATGGGCTAATACATTCCTTTGGTTTCAAATGTTAAAACTGGTTGAGAAAGGACAGGGTAGAGCGTTGACTGCCATCCAGAGTTAGAAAGAGGAAAACAAAAAAGCACTAGGGGGAGGGGAGGCAATTAATACAACAGCAAGGTCTAAAGAACGGTGGACAATGAACAAAGCAAAATATAAGAAATGGGAAAGATGAGAACCAAGACAGGAGGGGCCAATAGCTCTAACTCTGACGTTTTCGTAAACATATGATCCACAAGTGAGACATTATGTGCCCTCAGCACAAGTCCTTTGTCCTTACTGAGCCAAAAAAACAAGTCGAAGTACAAGGGGTACTTTTAACTTTGCATATTCCTGGAAGTGAATACATACACCAGTGAAACTGATCCTTTCATTCAACATCACTCCTTACAAGGATATTGCTTTCAAGATTTTCATTTAGATCTCACATAGAAATAGAAAACACTATCAACATTAAGAAAAAAAATCCTATATAATAAAGAGGGAATATGCAAATTGACCATCACTCCTGTCAATTTGCACCCACAGCTGAGGCTAAGTTCCCATGATGAGCCTTAAGGAGCAATCAGCAGGGACCTGAGGCTGCGCACCCACCCACCTCCTGCATGGGGCTTGACAGGGGACCTCAGGTCGTGCCTTCCACTCGCAGGGCTTGACAGGAGACCTCAGGCCGTGCCCCCCTGCCCTGGCACCCAGGGGACCTGAGGCTGCACCCCCCCCCCCACCTGGCAGGGCTTGGCAGGGCTTGACAGGGTGGGACCACCTGGGTCTGGATCTAGCCCAATGAAGGGGGGCCGTCCACGTTTGGGTCTCTAGCGATTTTGAGGTGCACGTGGGTGGTTGAAGACTTGACTCTGGGTTCCATGGTGCACCCCTGACTCTGACAGGAGGAAGATTTTCATATACGTTTTACTAATTTTCTTTAATCTCTGACACTTCTATTACAGAGAAAGGGCAAATAGCAATATTAAAATACTTCCTCTAATTAATCCCCTTTTAATGTGCAGGAATTTCGTGCACTGGGCCACTAGTTTAATTAATAAAAGTTCTGAAGGATGGAGTCAATGGGAAAAATAAACAAAGGGGACACCTGTAATACTTTCAACAATAAAGGTAAACGTAGAAATATTTTAAAAATAAAAATTATGAAGTCAGAGTATGTTCTATCGAAAGTACAACTAATTTGCACCATTTAACAAAACTACAGTGGGCTTGAAACACCTGCTGCATAAGAGGCATCAACTCTCAGTTCACAGTTTAATATACTTTAAGAATTTGTTTTAAATTCCTAATATTTCACTGTTTTAACAGCATTTCCTCAATACACAGAAACAGTGTTGTCCCTTTTGCAATCTCAACCATTAGGGCTGTTCCTGGAAGCAACAACACTACCTTAAACAGGATTGCATGACCGTCCCTGATGCCAGACCTCTCAGCTGTCCCGAGGAGCCCCCGCTTTTCTGTGGCATTATCGCAGGAGGCACATAGAAATGGCCGTGAACAGAATGATTCACACCGTCTCACCTTCCAATAAGCACACACCTGAGCCCGCCGAAGCAGTCGCAGTTGGGGACAGAGGTAAACGGAGTGGCTTTCAAAAAGAAGTCGATGATAAGTCCAAGTACCAAGCAATGGGGTCACCGGAGCTCGGACATTCGAGAACGAGGAAGAATGGGGAAACCGTGTCCGACGGCCATCAGCAAACCGCTGGAAAACCCTACGGCCCGGGAAAGCCGAGCGGGCTCCGGGGAGCTGGGCCGGGAGTCGTGCGGGTCCGGGAAGCGCGGGGCCGGGCCAGAGAAACCAAAACAATGTGCACGTCGGGAGCCAGCGAAACGCACGGGGGCGGGAGAGGCGAAGGGCACCGCGCAGCCAACAGCCTCCGCACCCGCGAGCTCCTGCCGGTGGCCGGCCCTTCCGGAACCCGGGTCCCGCAGCCCCCAGCAAGCAGGGCGTCTCCCCGCCCGCCCTCTGGAAACGCCCTTCAAGGAGACAGGAGACCAGAAGGGCCGACTAGCGCCCGCCGCCACCAGGCTCCCAGCCTCCCAGCCTCATCGCTCCGCCTCGGTCCCCCAGCCGCCACTTACCCGCATGGAGGCCGCGACGACTTGGGCGGCAGCGGCGACGCGCCACTTCCCGGCAGGACTGTGTCCAGCCCAGCTGGCTCGCAGCAGCTGAGCTTCCAGCACCAACCTGGGGGCCGCAGCCGGACCCTCCCCTCCCCGCTCCGCCCCGCCCCGCCCCGCCCCAGCGGTAGTGACGCGCACGCGGTCCGCGTCGGCCCGCCCACCGGGAGGAGCGCTTCCGATTCGCTCGGGCCTTCAGCGGCCGCGCTCCCCCCTCCCCCCGGGCCCCCCTCGCCCGGAGACATGCGCAATAGAGCGTGACTGAGCGCGAGGCCGCGGCGAGCGTGTGGGCGTGCGTGTGGGCACGCGCCCGCCAGCGCCTGGAGCGGCGCCACGAGGGGGCGGGCGAGGGAGTTTGTTTTCCTCCGTTTCTGGGCCTCCATCCCTCGTCAGCTGATCTCAGCCTCCATCTGCGTGTCCTTGAGGGCCCTGGCTGCGCTGGGTCGGGACCTGGGAGCTGGACGCCGGGTTGCTGACCGCCCGAGGGTGGCGGGCAGCGGGGAGCCCGCGCCCCTGACACGGAGCTGTCACCGTACGCGGGCTTGGCCACCAGACCAAATAGCTGGAAAACGCTTTCGCCTATGCGCTCGTTGCACGTTAGCCTGCGAGGTCAGCCCGTACCACCCCGCCCTTCGCACTTGTATTTTTCTTCTTCTGACAGTTTGTGTACACCAGGTCAGCAAACTAGAGATGGCCCTTGGGGCAAACATGGCCCACTCCCTCTTGTTTGTTTGTTTTTAATCCTCATCCGAGGATATTTTCCTATTGATTTTAGAGAGAGGGGAAGACGGGAAACGCCTGGATTGGTTGCCTTCTAGACCAGCCCCCACCCCACCCCACCCCACCCCCCAGCGGGGAGAAGCCTGCAGCAGTGCTTGCCCTTGACTGGAATGGAACCTGTGACCCTGCAGCCCGCAGGCCGATCTATCTATCCACTGAGCCAGAACTAGGGCGCCCACCTCCTGTTTGTTTGTTTTTAACATCTGTGAGCTAAGAATGGTTTTTACATTTTTCTCAGTGGTTAAAAGAAATAAAAATGTTTTGGGAGACATGACAATGACATGAAATTTAAATTCGTTGTCCATAAAAAAAGTTATTAGAACACAGCCATGCCCATTCTTTTATATGTCAAGCAGTTTTCATGGCTACAGCACCGAATTTGGGTAGTTACGACAGCATCCCTTACTCTCTAGAATTGACCTTAAAAATCAGTTCAGGTTAGGAAACACACAAAAGTGTCATTACTAGACTACAAACTAAAAAGGTTGCCATGACTGTTACTCTCTCCCCCTAGACTCACAAGTCTCATGGGTGCTAGCTTTAGCTCCCTATAAGGTTATGTAAATCTTTTAGGAATTGTATGAGCTGCCAAACATGGCATTATTGTTATTATTATTTGTTATTATTATTTGTTATTATTATTTATTATGAGGTGATAGCCAGCTTGCTAGGCTTTGGGGGCACAAATGGATGGATTGTATACTTCATAATGCCTGGTAAACCCCTGCAGTACATAATCCAGGCATGTTATTTAGCTATACAATAGTTAAAAGATATATGCACAAATTAAACTTTATGGGCATATGGAAGTATCTTGAGTTTTGGAGAATTGTTCCTCCCTATTATTAAAGGAAAAATTATTCCTTTAAACTTATTGTTTAGATTTGTTAAAATGATAAGGAAGACTTCATTTAGGACTAGTGGCCTTAGGTGCCAATACTGTAATAAGACAGTTGAGCCTCAATCATGAATACAGCAAAGACAGCTGGAGATGTATAGCCAAGGAGCAGAGTGAAAGAAGTCAGCGGATAGAGAATTACTAAGAGGAGTCATTCAGTGTAGGGGTGGTTCTTACAAAATAGACCTTACAGAATTCTTGCTGCAGATAGACCAGTGTGATCAGATATTAAGGGTGAGAAATGAGGGATCTGATCAGATACCAAAGATGATAAGATAGCAAGGTGGGAAATTCTCTCTAAACTGACTTAACAGGATTCTTGATAAAACTGGACTTGGCAGGCCAAAGACCAGACTCAGGCAAGAAGCCTGGAGAAGGTAGGTTTCATTCTGAAGCCTCTTCTCTTGGCTTGTAGGTGGCCACCTGCTGGCTGTGTGCTCACATGCATTATGCGTCATGGCTCAAGAATACAAACGCTAAGAAAGGGAAATTACCCTGGATGATCCAAGTTGGCTCAATCTAAATCACATGAGCCATTAAAACAGAGAACTTTCTCAGACTGGAAGCAGTAGAAGTGTGACAGAGGGTAGTCATAGGTATTCATGAGCGGTAGGGGTGGTGGGGACAATTTGACAAGAAATGCAGGGGGCTTACAGAACGAAGAGATGTGTCTGGGCTGATAGCTAGCAAGAAAATAGACATTTTAGCTCTACAGTTACAGGAAGCTAAATTGTGCCAACAACCTACATGACCTTTAAAAGAATTTATTGCACCAGAGCCACCAGATAAAAGCCTAGGCTGACTGATATCTTGACTTTGACCTCGTGAGACCTGTTGCAGAGGAATTAGTTGACCCTATCTGGACTTCTGACCTGCAGAATTGTGACATGATACATCTGAGCTGTTGCGAGTTACTAAATGTGTGCTATTTTGTTTCAGCAGCAGAAGGAAAATTAATAGTTTGAGGAAATGAAGGCAAGGACGTTGTTTTGATCCTTAGCTTTTAGGCCTGCAATTTAGTAGGTATTCAGTAAATATTTGACGAATACATCTTGATTGAATTAGATTCATTGATTCAACAGTTACATTCTGAGTGCCTATCAAAAAGCATCAGCAATTTGATTAAAAAAATAAAATTAAAGAACCTTCACAGAATTCATGGCATACGTTTAGGTAATTATAGTAGTAGTGTGCAAGAGTGCTAACAGGGATATGCACCCAATATTTTAAGAACTCAGAACAGGTATACCCAGCCCAACCTGTGGAGTTAGGAAAACATTACTTGGAGAAGGAATTTCTGAGCTGAGTCTTAAAAGATGAAGTTGTTAGCCAGACAGATGGCAGCAGTGGAGGTGGTAAAGGTATCGAAGAGAAGAGATAGCTTTACAGAGAGAATAGACAAAGGCAATGAGATAAAATACAGTTACTGAGTACTCACAGTAATGCACGAAAGGAACTGTAATCTTTTCCATGTTGCTGGTCCTGGAAATGTGATATGAGAGTCGGGTGTTAGGGGGGACTGAGGCGGAGCTTGCACTTAATACTCTGGGTAATCCGAGTCAATGTTAGACTTTTAAGGCAAAAGAGTACTATGGTCAAATTTACGTTTAAAGTAGATTCCTTTTGGCATCATGAGAGGTCAAGATTTTGAGGAAATGAGCTCTGTTCTTGTTACCTATTTTCCTATTTAATCTATTCTTTTCTTCACCCAAGAGTTTGCCTGTATCAACTTTGAAGCAGTTTATCCAACTTCCTGCTGGGACATCCCCCCAGGAGCTAAACCAGTTGTATTAGGTAATTTTCTGGTTGAACAAAGAATAGTTTTAATAGAAAATTTCTATCCCAGCTTTTAGCATAAAAGCAACAACACAAAATTAAAATCTTAAAGACACAAGTAATTATATTTTGTTTAACTTGCTTTTGAATCTGAGTTATATTTTACTTTTTATATAGTATTTTTGTAGATAATTTCTTTACTTCATACATATTTGTACACCATGTTATCCAGTTAAAATTTTATTTTATTTTTAAATATGTTTTTATTGATTTTTAGAGAGAGGGGAAGGGAGAGAGATAAAGAGATAGAAACATCACTGAGAGTTGTAATACTTATCTATCACTTGTTGTAATACTTTAAGCAATGAAATTAAAAAAAAAAATAAATAAATAAATAAATAAAAGAAAAAAAAGAAACATCACTGAGAGAGCTGCCTCCTGCACACCCCCCATTGGGGATTAAGCCTGTAACCCAGGCATGTGCCCTGACCCGGAATCAAACTGATGACCTCTTGGTTCCTGGGTCAATGCTCAACCACTGAGCCACACCACCCAGGCCCCAGCTAAAAATTTAGCAAAATCTTAAAATGCCCTAATATTGAATTTTATTATCGTTTTCTTATAGACTACTATCAATATTTCTGTTCTTAACTCCAGAGTTAAGACAGGATTGGAGCCCTAGCCTTCTTTACCTTTTACTGTTTGTGATACTTTGAGGAATTAACTTCTTGAAGCCTTTCTTTTCTCATCATCTTTACTTCCAGTAAAAGTTCTCAAAACCCAAATTTAATAACCTAAGGTTATGATCTACAGCGAGGGGATGCGGTACTGTGATTGGACAGCATGGTAAGGCTACCTCAGATTCCTCCACAATGCCCTCGGATGTTGGTTTTTTTTTAAGAAAACAGCATCTCCCACCGAGTCTGTATTGGCAGAGAAAGGCTTTGCCCAGAAGACGGAGAGGAATGCATGGCAGAAAAATAAAATGGCTGAGCAACACAGCAAGCAGATAAGTGCTGGTTGGAACTATGAGTGAGTCAGTATCTACATGCAAGAACCCTTTTCCTTCAGTGTTTTTACAATCTCCAAGCACTTAAAGGTTTGTCAGAAATTAGCACTGGAAAGTACATCACTTGTAAAATCATGGGCTTTGAAGCTGGACAGACTTAAATGCTTGTTTTTGCTTTGCCACTTACTTGAGCAACTCTAGAAGAAGACATCCTTTTGTTTACAAGTAAATTTGGACCCAGTTTGAGATAGAAAGTAGATTTTTGAAAGGCAGTAATACTTGCTTGTATCATGTCATAAAATCTCAAAAGTATGGATTTCAGAGCCATATGAACCAGAGTTATTTTCTCTCTCCCAAAATGATGGTGGGCACGTGTTGTAACCTCCTGAGTCTCATTTTTCATATCCCCCCAAAATGGATACAATAATATCAATCTTACAGTATTTTTACAGAGGTGTATTATGAGATAATATATGTGAAATGCCTAGTATTTTTTTAAAAAAATATATTTATAGTACACTCTTTATGACCTGATCATTGTAGAAGTCTTTGAATACATATGGTCAATCAAAGAGAGGTGGTCCCAGCTCTGGTATGAACACAGAGAATACACTCAGTGAGTTTTGTTAATATTACTAGCACATCAACATCAATTTAATGGGGCTGAAAAGAAGTATATAGGATCCTAGAGATGTTATTTGAAGTAAGAGGCTAGCCTGAAGCAATGCAATAGGATGCTAAATTCTGTCCAGTACAAGTTATATTTTTGAGTATTGGCTATGCGCAAAACAGTGCGCTAGGTGCAGTTCACACCTTCAGAGTGTTGATATAGCCCTGCCAGTGTGGGTTAGTGGTCATGGGTTCCCTGACAGGGCACATGCCTGGGTTTCGGCCTTGATCCCCAGTAAGGGGCATGCAGGAGGCAGCCGATTGATGTTTCTCTCTCTCTGTCCCTCTCTCTTAAGGAGTGGCAGAGGGGTGGGGGACCGAGGGTATGTGGAGAGTTTAACTGTTTAAACAAACATAAGGTTGTTTTGATATTGAGATCATGTTTCACTTATTTTAATTTTGGGAAAAGAAAGGGAAGAAGGAATACGAAAGTCAAGTAAGTTAGTCTTCTTAAAAAAATTATCTTTATTGTTGAAAGTATTACAGATGTCCCCTTTGGGTCTTTTTCTTCATTGACCCCTCCACCCTGTACCTGCTCCTCCCAGGCTTCCACCATACTGTTGTGTGTGTCCATGGTAAGATAGCCTTACTGTATGTATTCTCTTGAAATAACTTTAAAGTGCAAACATTAAGTTTTTGAAGCATTAGTGAATCAAGCATAAAATCTATGTTTCTTAGTTACACAAATCACAGGAATAATTAGGCATAAATTTTCATGATTTCATGTCATTTCAAAAGCAGAACCCAGATTACTTTACTATAACATCATTAAAGAACTGTGCCTTCACTTTCCCTTCCAGAAGGAAATATGTTAGAGGTGCAATATTGGAGAAGAGACTTGATCAAAATGGAAATGAAAAGGTGGTTGGAAGAAGGGATATTTGGTTTCGAACATTTAACGTGAGAAAACACCCAAATTAAGAAATGCAGCTAAGTGCATCTCAACACAAAGGCTGAGATACACAGGGCCTGCACAGGAGGGAATGTGCTGGGAGGGGACATGCGCTGTGTTTTAGAGGTAGAAGAATGGAGAAACAATTGATAGTACTCAGGGCTTAGCTCTTTGACCATAACTTTACTGCCATCATTTAATAATGGACAGACCATAAAGAATTTTTGTAGTAAATTGTACAGGGACCTGCTTCCTGCATTTAGAATCCTTTGTTTGTGTTACTGAGAAGAAAGATGAAGACAACCAATGTTGCCTTCTGGAGAGGTGTCCCTACTCCTTCCTTGTGCACTGCAGCACAACTTATTTCAGTACTGCGGGGCAGTCAGCTGGGGGCAGAGACCCTTCTACAGTCACAGACAGTAAGATTCTAAGATGGGTTGTGGAGTCAACACATATCCTATTCTGGCCAAAGAGGTGTGTGAACAGGTCTGCTGGAGGGCCTCCAGAAATGTCTTTCTCCCTGAAAAAAAGGTGCTGGGGGGATACAGTCCCCTTTTCTGTCTCTCCAAAAACTGGTGTGAGAACCTGAAAACTGAAGCCAATGCTGCCATTTGGTAGCCATGAGAGGAAGGAAAGCCATAAAATTCACAGGGAAGCCAGACCAAAGTTCCACCATCACTCAGAAGTAACCTACCCTAGTAAAAACTGCCATTCACACCCTGAACAAGGCATCAGATTTTGATTAACAAAACCCCTTGGGGCTTAGCCTCTCCTGGAGAAGACAGTTTATTTTTGAAGGTCAGGTGAGATGTTGAGTAACCAGGTCCTGCAAAAAATCCAAGAGTTCTGTAGTCACTGGTATAAGACAAAACAATTATTTGCCTACTTAGCCAGAGGGAAATGTGAGGTTTCTTTGAAGGCTTGAGATGTGCACCTCAGAATTGAAATCTTTCATGACTGTGGTAGTTTTTTGTAAGAGTTTACTTGTGTCAGACTGATGACATATGCCTGGAACAAGATCTCAAAAGCGCTTGATGACTGTGCTATTTATTTGAGTTCTTCAAACATTTAACGCATGAACTAGGTCACCACATTTCTCATTTTGACTTAAACATTCAAAACCAATATATCCCCACTAGAGGCCCGGTGAACAAAAATTTGTGCACTTGGGGGGGGTTGTCCCTCAGCCCAGCCTGTGCCCTCTCAAAGTCTGGGACTCCTCGGGGAATGTCCACATGCTGGTATGCCTGGCCAGCCTGGGTGAGGGGCTGAGGGCCATTTTCAGGCTGCCCACAGCCCCTTCAGGGTTCAGGTCCCTACTGGGATGCCTGGCTGCAAGCAGGTATCTGGGATTTATTTAACTTCTATAATTGAAATTTAGTTGCCTTGATCCCCCCCTCGAAGCCTGGGTTGCCCCTGGCAACCCAAGATCCCAGCCCAGCAGGTTGTCTGGGGTTTGTTTATCTTCTATAATTGAAACTTTGTAGCCTTGAGTAGAGCTCAGGGCCCACAGGGCCCTGGCTTCCTCCATTGCCCGGGGCAACTCCAGCTCTGTGGCCACTGCCATCTTAGTTGAGTTAATTTGGATATTTGCTGCTGATTGGTTGATGGGCATGGCTTGTGGGCATGGCTTGTGGGTGTAACGGAGTAAGGGTCAATTTGCATATTATTCTTTTATTAGATTAGATGGCCAGTGGCCCATGACTGGCATTTTCAAATTTTACCATATAAATAAGCAAAAATCTATCTTTAAGAACCCTCATTTGATCCTATATTCCACCAACTATTGCCCTCTTACTCTACCCACACCTTCACAGTCAATGGACAGTTTTCAAACCTTAGCTTGTTTGTCCTCTGATACTGTTGACCTTCCCATTCTTGAAATTCCTTTATTCTTTGGATTCCTCAACAGTTCCTCTCCTGGCTATTTTCTGTCCCATATCCTCCCAGTTCCAAGTACACCTGCTTAACCATTAAGAGCTTGCCATTCTTCACATAAAAACTGGCAGCATATTGCTAGGAAAGAGAGGAGGTAAGATCACGAGGACTAGGAATTATTTAATAAATTATGTTTTCTTTAGTAAAGCTATCCAATAAAACTTTCTGTAATTGAACACTTGAAGTGTGACTAATGGAATTGTTAAGTTGATTTAGTTTGAATTAATTGATACGGCCACAGGTGTCAAATGTCTACCTTATTGAACGGACAGTATAAGTCCTGTACACAAAGAGTGGCCCATGGATCAGCAGCTTATGTGTCACCTGGGTGCCAGTTAGAATCTCGGGCCCCTACAGAATCAGAATCTCCAGGTGATTCATAACCATAGCATTCGAGAAACATTGCTCTAGAAGGTTATTTTCAAAGCACTACAATGACAAACACATGTTTGTGGTCTAGTACAGCTTTTGGATATTATTATACCATGAAAAAGGTTCTATCTGTGGATTTTCATGTCAGGAAGTCCCTCTGAATATTGAAGTACTTGATATCACTCATTTCAGAAAGCCATTTAGTTTAATCTATTGATCTGAGTTTCATTTCATTCTTCAGTCTAGCATGTGATATGTCATGTGTTAGTAAAACAACCTGTTCTTTTTCTGTGTTCTGAAGAAACATTATCTTCCTTTCATAAACGAATAGTATAAAGCAGAGAAAAAAAATTAAACCATAATACACTGTAACCTCCAAAGAAGTAACCTACTTTTTAGATACTGAAATTAGATTGGTATTCTAAAGCCCAAAAGATGATTAACACAAAGCATTTAGAGATCTGAAGCTAAAAGAAAGATTGTAGGAAAAGTTTATGTTGATTAAAATATTTCCTAACTATTGATTGAATGTCTCCATGCTCTGAAATGCTTCTGTACTGTTAGGAGACAAATTACCTAAAACAAAAGACTCATGAAAATATGGTAAAACCTCCATTATTGTGACCTTGGAGATGGTCAGATGGTCACCTCTGGTGGCAGAGCAGGCCCCAGAAACTATCTTAGGCTTATCACCAATGTTAATTTCTTATTCTAACATTTTGTGGGGCTAGGGCAGAGAACTATACTGAAAGAATAATTTTAATTTGCTGGGATTTCAGAAAATAGTTTTACTTAAACATAAAGGTCCATTCTAAAAATAAGATTCCAGATATTCCAGAGAAGAAGATGGGAAATTAAGCCATAGATTGTTAAAGGATCACCAGAAATGACCTCAGGTTCACCATGTGTTCATCATGGTGCAGTGGGCGTGAGGGCTTGGAATATGGATGTGGTTTGCACCTTCATCTGCTCCCTTCATAGCCCTTGCAGCCGTTGGTAGTTTTCTAAACTCTGAATTGTGGTGACTTTATCTCTTAAATAAGAAGGTTGTACTATTCTAGACTAGTTGACTTCTAACTCTCATATCAGCGTTTTGTTATTTCTCTTTAAAATCTGGCCATTGTTTATGGAAAAAGACATGAATTCTGACTATAGTGGGAAAAAATATGATATGGAATACATGCATTCTTCTAACTGTGCTGCAAATATAAATACGTACAAGTAGGTACTTTGAAATCCTTACATAATCAATGTGAACATTTAATTTGTGTGCTGGCCATAGTTCCAAATTATAACTGAACTAGGGGCCCGGTGCACAAAAATTTGTGCACTCGGTGGGGGCGGGAGGCTCCCTCATCCCGGCCTGTGCCCTCTCACAGTTTAGGACCCCTTGGGGAATGTCCCTCCGCCCCCGAGGCTACCCAGCTGTCTGGAATCCATTGGGGAACATAGCATGGCCTCCGTGTGTGCTGTGTGCCCCGATTGCACCTATTTCCAGGCCTCAGCCTCAGGGGCGGAACTGGCTCAGTCCCTCTGCCCCGAGGCTGCCCTGCTGCCTGTAATCTGAAACTGTATCTATTTCAGGCCTCCATTGCCGCCCTGCTCCTCCCCTGGCGGTTGTGGTCTGTGTGTTGCGCAGCTTCTCCCGGCTGTGGCCTCCAACATCTTGGCTGGGCTAATTTGCATACAGCCACTCTGATTGGCTGGTGGGCGTGGCTTACCCATCCCGAAGAGACGGTAATATTATGCTTTTATTAGTTTAGATTTCATTTTTATGCTCCACTCTTGGTCACTTCTATCTCATTGCCTAGTTTATTCCTCGATCAGACAAGCCATTGCTAAATATTGCCTGGTTTTAATGGGAACATGCTTTATTCTGCTGATTCCAGAAACACGTTTATATCTGTAAAATGAATCCTCCAGAAAACATGCCCAAATCCAGAATATTACCTAGATTTTTAAAATTTTTAAATTAATATAAGGATATATATCACATATAGCATCCCCAAAAATGTATACACAACTTTGAATAATTATATTATATATAGATTATATTTCCCCCCAAAATGTATACACACTTTGAATAATTATACATTCCACTGAGTTAAATCTGAAAAGAAAATCAGTTGAGCTAACAGCTATTAAGGTGTGTATGTATATTTTTGGGACACCGTGTGTGTGTGTGTGTGTGTGTGTGTGTCTGTACAAACTTGCTTTTGATAGTAAGAATTAGAAATTGCATCTTCTATTGAGAGTTTTTCTTGAAATACAGCTCCATTAGGTTTTGATTTTATTTTATATCTTTGTGGCTACAAGCAGTATCAGACATATCTATAGCAAATAATTTCAGATGGGGATGATTCTCATTCTTTTCCAAAGCAAATGGAAATATTATCAGTTGTTACCTTAATGCAGGCCATAATGAGCTTGCTATACATGTGAAAGAGTCATGGTCCTTTAGAATTCGTGTAGCTGAACAGTAATATGATTTGGGCCTGGGTTTGCCTGTAACTTCTGAAGATATGTTGGTTTCCTACACCTCTTTGTATACTAAACACAATCCTTCCTTAAAAGTAGGCTAGAGTTCTTAGCACAGCTAAAGATGATTATGAAGTTAGTGCAGAAAGTGAGAAGGTTGATGTAAGAAAATGAAAGATTTTTGAGAAAAATGAAATGAATGCTCTTACTGAAGTGACATCACCAGAGGGTCAAGCTTCGAAAGATCCATATCTCCACATGGCAGTTAATGAAGGAAGACAGTCTTTGGAAATTGAAAGGCAAAGATAAAAATATTTTTAATTTATTGCCAAGAATAATGCAAGTCTCACAGAAAGTACTTTCCCAGATCATTCTTATTTGAATGTGAAACATTTGGGGTAAAATATACAAATATGATTTGAAAAAACAAAACAAAACAACAGCATTTGAAAAAAAATACCACACCTGTAATTTTTTCACACTAATAGGAAAAATTATTCCAGATAAGTTACTGATAGAGAAAATGCAAATTGTTGCTTATAGAAATAATGTTGAAACTGGTTAACCACAAGCTATAGAAATAAACATCCGTTTGTGGTCCAGTCAGTTTATCTGGGTCCTCCATCTTGACTGTTTAACTTCAGAATCCTCTGTCCACAGCTTGCACTATTATCCAGTTCATCATTCGTCCCAGATCTCACTCGACTGCTGTTGATAGTGGAGCCTTGATTACAGCAAACTGCTCTTATTGCCTACTCTGATGTGGATCACCAACAAATGACCAGGGTGCTTTGAATCCTCCACCAGAAGCAAATCATAAGAGGTAAAGAACAAGTAAGTAGTTTGGGTAGTAATTTGTTTCTTCATTGAAAACAGATCTAGAAATTTCAGTATTTGTTTTTGTGTGTGTGTGTGTTTTTAAAAAATATTTTAAATTGATTTTTAGAGAGAAAGGAAGGGAGAATGAGAGAGAGCAACAATGGTGTGAGAGTGTAACATGGGTAGACTGCTTCCTACACGCCTCCAGCCTGGGACTGAGCTCACAATCCAGGCATGCCCCCACCAAAAATCCAGGAATCGAACCAGTCACCTTTCAGTGCATGGGACGACACCCAAGTAACTGAGCCACACCAACCGGAGCTTGGCATTTGGTTTTAATGAGCCAAGAAATTACAGGCTATTGAAGAATAATGTGGGGGCTGTGGTGGTCATAAGGGTAAGATTCAACTTCTCCCTTTCCTGTGAATTTATCACACTATGCATTTAAACATCCATAAGACAATTCTGAGAAGCAACTATAAAAGAAAGGGATCTTGTGTTTGTGAAAGATCTTTGTGCACATTAGAGGAGAGAAGTAGCATTGACACTTTGATGACCTATGTAAGTGAACCTGTTATGTTCTTTGTAGATGCAATCTTACACACAACATTCTGGTGAAATAGATCTTCCTATTTTCATATTTACAGCTGAAGAGACAACTTTATAGTTAAGTATTTGTCCCATGATTAGCCAGCTAGTAAGAGGCAGTGCAACCTGTTTCTCAAGGTGTCCATTCAAAGTGTGGAACTGGTTAATAGAGTCATTTAGGTTTTCAATGTTTTAAAATCGTTTCAAACTTAACTCTTGTCTGCTTAGACTTGAGGACTGCCAAAATGTTAAAACTAAGTTAGTATCTTGTTTTATAAGCATTATATAATTTACATATGTGTACTTTGTTAAAATATATTTCTCAGCACATAAAATTTAGGTTGTTATGCAAGTTATAATTATGTTTTTCAGCTATAGTAAATCCTTATTTGAGGATATTAAACCTGTGTATAATTTTTCACAAAGAAAACCAAGTTATTCTAAGATGATTCTGTCATAGCAGAAGAAAAATGTTAAAATATTTGGATGTTCACTGTGGAATAACTTCTTCCTCAGGTACAATACTCTCAGTCAGGTGGGCAGGAGATACATGAGGAAAATGGACACTTTCTGAGGAGAAAGTCTGATGTGCTGATGCCTGCGTCTCATACTATCTAATCAAAGGTCTGAAAAGTATTTTTCCAATTGTCAGATATTTATTAAATGCTTATTGATGCAACAACAATTTTATGTAACATAACTGTGTATCTACCCCTATGTAGAGTAAGGAGAAGGAGATAAATAATGTCTTTTTGCTTTTATTATTTCACCTTAACAATCATCACTTTTTAAAATTTATCTTTATTGTTGAAAGCATTACAGATGTTCCCCCTTTCTCCCCACTGACACCCTCTTCCCCATCTCCACCCCGTCCCCAAGAATCAGAACTTTTATATGACTTTTTATTTCAGTTAGAAACCTGTCTCAAGCACACTAACCCATTTAGTTTTCCAGTAACCCTTTAAAGTAAGCAGTATGGCCATTCCCATTTCATAGCTAGAGCTCCAGGCAGATTCCCACAGCAGCTAACTGGCAGGGTTGGCCTTACTTGCAGGACGGTAGATTGCCAGCACTCTTCCTGCTATACAATCATGACCCCTTATGCATCCATACCTGAAAAACTCAAATGAAAACTCAATAGAACCTACTCTCAAACCAAAACGTTTTACCAAAATGTTAACACATCAGTCTAGGGAAAGATTCAGGATTAGGAAGAAGTAAAGAATATAGATAATATATATTCTTGCTCAAAAATTATTCCCAGAAAATATTTTTAAATGCAATCTGATACATCTTCTTACAAGAATTACACATGATTGAGACCCAATCTTCTCTACACAGATTGGGTTTTCTGACAATAGGAGGGATGGCCTTTATAGATCTGACATGAATATGCACTGTGAGCATATTGACTTGGCCTTTATTAAAAAATTTTTATTTTGTCCATCATGAATTTTTTACACTGATTTTGATTCTAGAAGGTATTGCATTAAAATAGTATTCATTGTGATGACTGAGTTTTTGGCCCTTCCTTAAATTTCATGCTAGAGGCTAACATGTCTCAGACTGATCCCTGCCTTGATACTTGAGCCTAGATGTATAGGTTAATAGAATACCTGAGTGTACAGCCAAATTTTATACTAAAAAAACACTTATTTTTATAATTTTGTCCCATTCAACTCTGTCTATTCAATATGTTTGGATAATCAAGCGGAGCCTCTGACACTATTTATTGGATACACAGTTTTAGGTTTGTAAATAATTGGCTAGGATTGCAAAACTCAATACTATTAATGTGCAGTTGCTGTAAAGTTTCAATATGTTCATTATACTTTTGTAAAACTTCTCATTTAAGGTGGTGAAACATGGATTCAATCAATGCAACCACTCCATCAAACATCTCAGAGGCACACTGCAGGATGATTCTGATAATACTCTACGGCCTGGTTTTGCTTGGAGGTACTATTGGAACAGTATTGATGTCACGTTTGATGTTCAAAAGGAAGAGCCGATCAACGATTGCCACTATTGTTCTTAATATCATAGTGCTACACTCAGTCCTCTTGGTCAGCCTTCCATTCCGCCTCAGCTATTATGTATTAAATGTCTGGGAGCTTGGGTCCTTTGCCTGCCGATTGGTTAGCAGCATAGTATACTGTCATATGTACTTCACCTTTGTTTTCTATGTGGCCATTGTCATCCTCCGATTGCTCATCTATTTTAAGAAACTCCAAATGCAAGAGTTACAAAAGTACCATGCGGTAGTTTTAAGCATTTTTATTTGGGTGGTGGGTAGCCTAATTTTTCTGCCAATATTTTTTTTGCTATATGGCATAGATCCAAGTTACTCAGGATACCGATGCTTTGAGTTCTACAAAGATCTCAACCGCAGGAAAGTCATTATTATGAACTATTCTATGATTGTCATTATGATCACAGTGGTTATGACCCTCTTTTTGATACAGGTGGGTGTCATCGTTCAACTGATAAAGGCTCTTAGGCCTGGTATGTGGACCCATCAAGAGTTCAGAGCTCAAATCAAGAGCTTCTTTTTCCTTATAGTAATAGTTGTCTGTTTTGTACCCCACCATGCATTCCGGGTGCACTTTATTCAAAATTACTCAGGGACAGAAAATTCTGAGCTAGTTCTTTATAATGAAATTTTTGTTGCTTTAACTACTCTCTGTTGCCTGGATATGCTGTGTTTCATAGGTGGAGTTATTCATTAAACAATGTTATGTCACTTGCTTTGTAATCAGTTTTCTATCATTGTAACCAAAGAGTTTCAATTAAATGGATTCTACCATGATTTCAAATTTTCTGCTCTTAGTCATCACCAAATTATTTTTCCATGAAAAACTGTGAGAATTGATTGTTTCCTTCTTCTCAAGAGAACCTTTGTCTGTTTTCTGTGAGCTATATAATATAGTTCAATGCCCTTAGCTCTATACAAGTTGACCCTAAACATCCCTTCGAGACTTAAGCCCTACCTCTTTTTTTCATGCGATAATTATTTCTGCTAAGCACAGCTATCGGCTTTCCTTATACACCATCCAGGCTGTTCTTCTTTTTACATTTACTCTCATGGAGCTTTAATCTTACCATCTTCTTTGTCTCCATCTCCAAACTATCTATTCTTTGTGGTCCATAGAACCTCAAGATAGTGACTCTATAGAAACCTTAACTCATTCAATTTATGTTTATGAAAATGACTGATAGCTAGTAAATCAACTGCTACTGGCTGTGATATTTGGAGGAAAATAATAGCTCTGATAGTCAAGAGATTTAGAGGAAACCCTTTCAGAATTAAAGGGAAACTGATGTGCTTTGATTCTTACTAAGACATAGTAGGTATCAGAAAGCCGAGAATGCCTCCCAGACATGGATCCATTAAGCAAGAAAAGAAAATGTAAAAGGTGGAAGACATCTGGATGTAGTGTAAGCGTACTAGAAGACTGTATTAGAGCCCCAAACCTTGAGACTGTGGGACTCTATTAACCTGTCCAAGTTACCCTACATGACCAAGTAGTGTTACATAATTAAAATCAACACTGGTGCCCTGGCTGGGTGGCTCAATTGATTGGAGCATCGTCCCATGCACCAAAAGGTTGCAGGTTCAATTCCCTATTGCGGCACATACCTAGGTTGTGGACTTGGTCCCCAGAAGGGGAGCATGTGGGAAGCAACCAGTCAATGTTTTGCTCTTACACTGACGTTTCTCTCTCCCTTCCTCTCTTTCTAAAATATCAATAAAAACATATCCTCAGGTGAAGATTAAAAGAAAATCAAAACTGGTATCAGTTAAATGAAACAAAAACAAACAAGACAACCAACTTGGATTCTAGTTATCTGATATAAAAACTGACATGCTCTTTTGCTTTGCTTATAATGATGCTGCCTTCAAGACCAAATTCAATGAATCAAATAACCAAACAATGCCCTTACTGGTTTACAAGGCAGCATAGTTAATATAAGAGTTTGGAGTCATCTGGAGATCTTGGATTCAAAACTGGTTAGTAACAATGAAATCTTGGGTGAAGTATTTATATTAGTGGCAAAACAGCACCAGAATGTGCAGAGCGATGGGTATTTTTTTGCTAATGGGCCACTGGTTGGGTTTGGCCCTTGGGAGTTACCGGTAGGAGATTCCATCCTGAGGGAGGAGTGAGGTTGCAGGATTTATTCTCTGTTCCTCCCCTACTGCGTCACCACAGGTCCAACATGGCCTGCAGTCCTACCAGCTACAGCTCCTGCCAGGTGGCCTCAGGGTTCCATTATGGACTTTTCTCCCTTTGTGACTTCAGGCCTAGATGCACTGTTGCTAGTCTCCCTCCCTTCTCAGAATGTCTGGTGGCCTCAGCTTCTCCTCGTGACGTGGGATTTATCACAGCTTAATTCCTCTGGGAGTTAAGCTCCTTCCTGAGTTTGACTCCTCCTTTTTCCTCTCACTGTGGGGCTGGTAGCGACTCCTGCCACCTCTCAGGGTGGTGTTTGCTGCCATGACCATCATCGCACAATGACCTGCCCCGCTGACCAGCATAGAAATGCATTCCTTGATTGGGGAAGTGTTTCCCAGACTTAGATACTGTTTGGGCTCAGGAACATAATACAAAGGTCTTTATTTGAAGGAAGCAGAACTGATCACCATGCACCATTACATTTTCTTTCTCCTTCTCTTCTCCCAACTACTTTTAGGCCTATTGTGCTAGGCCTTATTTTCCCACTCCAGATGGTATACCCCACTCCTAGAAATATCTTCCAAGCTGGAACTATAATCTGGTTCTTTGGAGAACACCACTTGGGGATAACTGACTTGAATCAAATCTTAAATTCATTTCTGGGAAATGTTAAATTTTGACTGCATAAGAGAATATTTATTTATTTATTGCCACTGTGCTATCACAGATCAGAAAACTATCCTATATAATAAAACCCTAACATGCCAATCAACCAAACGGTGGAACAACTGGTCGCTATGATGTGCACTGACCACCAGGGGAAAAAGGCTCAGTGCAGGAGCTGCCCCTGGTGGTCAGTGCACTCCCACAGGGGGAGCACTGCTCAGCCAGAAGCTGGGCTCATGGCTGGTGAGCACAGCAGCCAGGCTTACTGCACGTGGGTGGTAAGGAGCAAGGGGTCCCAGACTGCAAGAGGGATGTCCAACTGCCAGCTTAGACCTGCTCCCCTGAGAGGTCCCAGACTGTGAGAGGATGCATGTTGGGCTGAGGGACCCCCCTCCAACCACCAGTGCATGAAATTTTGTGCACTGGGCCTCTCTCTCTCTCTCTATATATATATCTACTCTATAAAAGCGAAATATTAAAATTAACCGTTTCTCAGAGACAGGGTAAGCCACACCCACCAGCCAATCAGAGCGGCTGTATGCAAATTAGCCCAGCCAACATGGAGGCCACCACTCACGGACCTGAGTAAAAGGCAGTTTCCATTGCGGCAGGAGCGAAAGTGAAGCTGCGATTTGAAACAATATAACAATCATAGAATCCTCGGGAGCTGAAGGAAAGAGCAGCTCGGGCCTCACCAGTAAAAGTAACAATTGTTTCATTATAGACGCTGAGAGGTGAAGCAGAGAGGAGGCTTCAGTTAGAAGGCCGCCTTAAAGGAACAGTGTATCAATTATAGAAGATAACCCCAGGCCTTAAAGGAACAGCATCAATTATAGGAGATAACTCCAGAAACGTGCGTCCAGCCAGCCTTGCTGGGGCGTTGGGTCAATGGGAGCTATGGGCAGCCTTAAAGCCCCTCACCCAGCCTGGTCAGGCACGCCAGCAGGTGGACATCCCCCGAGGGCTACCAGACTGTGAGAGGGCACAAGCCGGGCTGAGGGGCCTCCCGAGTGCACAGAGCGGCTGCAGGGCGGGACAGCGCAGGACCCAGGACCCGTGAGTGGGAAAGAGGTGGCAGGGTTGGAGGGCACCGCGAAGCGGGTAAGAGGCGGCAGGGGTCGGCGGCCTGCTTGGTGGGCTTCCCAGGCCCTTTGCGGGGCATCAGGGAGTGGGTAAGAGGCGGCAGGGGTCGGTGGCCTGCTTGGTGGGCTTCCCAGGCCCTTTGCGGGGCATCGGGGAGCGGGTAGGAAGTGGCAGGGGGTCGGTGGCTTGCTTGGCAGCTGTCCAGGCCCTTGGAGGGGCATC
>PVJC01006643.1:0-54191 GCA_004026665.1 Murina feae | reverse complement strand
CGCCTCCGTACCTCTGTACTTTGCTTCTGCCGCTCCTCTGAGTCTCAGACTCTTCTCTAGTTGTAGGATTTTCACTCAGCCAGCCGTCCTGTGGGTGCGAGTGGTGTCCGTGTGTTCTTTTCGAGGTTTTTCTGAAATAGTTGTTCACAGCTGCATTTACGGTGTCCACCCTATGCCGCCATCTTGTTTCTCCCCTGATTGATGTTTTTATCTCTCTTCCTCTCCCTTCCTCTCTGAGATCAATAAAAAAAAAAGTCAGGGAACCCGAAAGGGACCAGACAAGATCCCTGGTGACCTATGTCAGCTGGGCAGACAGACAGCACCTCAGGCCCTGAGGGAAAATCCTGTCTGCCTTCTCTAGGAAGATTAGAAACTGCCGAGTGTCCCTTATTTTTGAAACAGAATGAGTTTAGGCTCTGATTTGTCCAGCAAAAGGTTTTGTTTAGACCCTCAGAAAGCAATTCCAATCAAAAAGCCAAAGCTATGAAGGAGCCATTCATTTTCTTCCCCTGGCCTTTAGTTACCTCAATCCTTATCGATAGCCTAGGTCTCTGAACCCTCAACCCTTAGCTTCACCTTGAGGATTTCAAAAATGCCAGAATTTAACTCCAGACATGAAGGAAGGAAGAGGTAGGGAAAAACATCCTTCCAGTCGAAGGGCAAAGATCTCTCTCCCCATTGGAACTAGTAACCTGATGGGGAATGGCTGCAGGGAAGGGCTGTGTGTGATTTTCAGTGTTCCCGGTGCGCAGGCCTTGTCCTGCAGTCGGTGGATTGCCTAGTGCAAACTTTCCTGGTCCACGACCAACAACTCCTGTTACAAGTCTTCCGGCAACTTTGAAACGCTCGTCTTGGCCCGCACAGTGCTGCAGTCGGCTGGGAGGAGAGAGAACATTTAGTCATGTCCTTCAAGCCAAGGTGGCAAGGACAACGGGCTAACGAGTGATGAAACAATCCAAGTCACAGTAAGAACAATTTGGGTCTCAGCACCAGATATGTTGTAGGCTGTGGGAATGCTACTGGGTAGGGTCAGACCGGACCTGGGTTCAGCAACCTGGGTACTTGAGTTCTGGCTAGGAAAGAATTCAGAGCTAAGACCCAAACTATAAGAGAACATCCTATATAATAAAAGGCTAATATGCAAATCAACCAAACGGTGGAATGATCAGTCGCTGTAATGCGCACTGACCACCAGGGAGCAGATGCTCAATGCAGGAGCTGCCCCCTGGTGGTCAGTGTGCTCCCACAGGGGAGATGATGCTCAGCCAGAAACCCTGAGCTGGGCTCACGGCTGGCAAGCATAGCAGTAGTAATGGGAACCTCTCCTGCCAGGGGATGGCAGTCGGACATCCCCTGAGGGTTCCTGGACTGTAAGAGGGCACAGGCTGGGCTGAGGGACCCCCCCGACAAGTGCACAAATTTTGTGCACTAGGCCTCTTGTTTATAAAATCACAGAGGTAGGAGACATAATTCCTAGATAGAAGAAATGGGCACGGGAAACAACTTATACAGGTAAAGGAAAGGCCCTTGGAGCTTGGGTGTGAGGAAGGTAATGAAAATGCCCCTGGGGGCAGGTGAGCGGGGGATATGGGGAGGGCAGAAAGAAAGGTGCAGGCTTGCTCCAGAGTATGCTGGGTCATCTGTCCTAAGGGTTTTAAGGATGGAGATTTTAGGGGAGGTCCTAGACTCTAGGCCCTTTAAATACTGTTCTTCATGTTATGACCCAATCATAAAGTTATTTTTGTTGCTACTTCATAACTATAATGTTGCTACTGTTGTGAATCGTAATGTAAATACCTGATATGCAGGATGGTCTGTGAAAGGGTCATTTGACCACCAAACGGGTGCGACCCACAGGTTGAGAACCGCTGACCTAGAGCAAGATCTCAATAGAATTATTCAGCAGCCTCCCAGGTGGGTCCTTTAAAGGTCTAGATCTCTCTTGATTGATTGGTCAACACCAGGGCAGGGGTTCATTAGTCAACACAGCTGGTCCTGAGGTCAGCCATGGGGTCACTGGTCTGGTTTTGCTGCTTTTCTGGACCGCAAGCTGAAATACAATTGAGGCCTAGATGCTATCTCTAGTATAGAAAAGTCAGGGGCCCGAACCACATGCTATACTAGGAGGAAGAAAGAGTGGATATTGGAACTCTAACTCTACGCCACTTAGGGTTGTGGTGTTTGAGTTTACATTGTCCTCATAGTGCTGGGACACACAAGTTGGAAAATCTTTACATTTGTGATACCTGTTTTACTTTGGCCAAGAAAACTTCAAACTGCGCTAAAGCCTGGAGCACATGGGACTCCCACAGGAATTACTTCCACTGAAGATGAGCTCTCAGTCAAAGATTACAAAGCATAACATCAATCCATGAAGGGTAGCCAGCCTAGCTATTAGAAACAGTGGTTCAACAGACTTTCAGCATGTGTGAAGTATAAAGGAAGCTTTAGAAACCATGCGTTGCAATTGGGTTTTGCTTCATTTATAAACTATACCAAACCCTAGTAGCTTAAACAACCATTTTATTATTGCTTCCAAGTCTGTGGGTTGAATATGGGGCTTGTAGGGTTAGCTGTGGGCTAGTTAGTCTGGGTTGGCCTCACATGCCCAGCAATGGTCCTGGCTGTCAGTTAGTGCTGGTGGCTGGGCTAATGGGGATATTGGGCAACATTGCTCATGCCATCCAGCAGACTGAGCTGGGTATTAACATGGTGGTGCCACAGGGTTCCCGAGAGCAGCAGACAGGAGCCTCGGTGTGCAAGTGTTTCTCAGGTCTCACTTGCATGATGTTTTCAGTGTCTTATGGACAAAGTCACTGTAAGGCCAGTCCAGAGTCAGTATTGGAGGTAGGGGCACTACCAACGAACACGGAAATAGGAATAACTTGTGGCCCTTTTGTTACGATCTGCTGTGCTTCAAGACAAAAGCTGAATAGTGTGTGATAAATAGCAAGCAAGCGTGCAAGTGAGCTGATTAGGAATGTTAGAAACAAGAAAGAGTTATTGGGATTCTCCGGACGGATTGAATGTGAGGCTAAATACAGCCGATAAATGAGGGCCAGTTGGAAGATAGATTTAGGTAGGCAATCTGTAGTGCATGCTAGAGAGATAGAAAAAGGGAAAAAAATATAGAAGCTGAGATTAGAATAATAGGGTAGAGTAAAAAAGTCTAACCTACATCTATTGGAAGTACTAGAGGGAAAAACAGAATGGGGTTCTAAGTGATAGTTATGAAAAATATTGCAGAATTTAAGAACGATACAAATTCTACGATTGAAGGAGCACACCAAATCCTGAGCAGGATATATAAAAGCAAGCCCATATCCAAACGTAAAGTAGAGAAGTTTAAGAACATCAGAAGCAAAGAGAAGATCTTTAAATTGCCAGATGGAATATAATCATCATGATAATGATAAGTAACATTTATTGAGTGCTTACAACAGGCACTCTTCTGCATGCTTTACTTGTTTGAACTCATGTGACATTGATAGCAATCCTTTAAAGCTTCCTATTCTTATTGCCACTTTATAGAGAAGGAAAGTGAGATGCAGAGAAATTAATTAACTAGCCCATAGTCATTTGTCTAGTTGTGTTTTAAAATGTATCCAGGATTTTGTATTAATCATGTATGGTAAGATGACCGACACAGAGATAACTGCTTTGAAAGAAGTTTATTATTTAGAATTCCCAAGAGGAGGGGGATGTCACAGCACACAGAGCCACAGCGAGAAACTGAAGTTGGTCAGGAGGTGGAAGGGAGTGGGGAACCATGGGCCAGAGCCTTTGTTATGGGTTTCTCAGGAAGAAGTGGACAAGACAGGATAGGCAAGCTGAACAAGTTTAGGATTGGATAGTTGGAATAATTTTGGCAGGGTCTGGGCTCTAGGGTGGTCCCTCCCTGGCCCCAGGTTGATTTAGGGCAGGGGGAATATTGGCTTCTTGTGTGGCAGATAAACACCTTGCTTGCGGTATGGACTAAATGCTGGTTGGTTTGCATATAAAAGTGTGCTCATAACATGTTTACAATCTCTAGGAATTAGCCCTGAAGGGGCAGTCACCTGCTGGCCCCTTAAGGTCCCAAGATGTTAAAGCATCATAAAATAAGACAATTCAAATTGTCTTGAAACTAGATACTGTGCTTTTTCAGAGAATACTCTTAACCTCATTACTATTTTTTATAATTTTTTTTTAGAAAGAGAGACCAGAGTGTGCGTTCCCCCAACCCCCCCCCCCTTCTCTCTCATTGTTAATCCTCACCCAAGGATATTTTCCCATTGATTTTTAGGGCGAGTGGAAGAGAGAGGGAGAGACAGAAACGTTGATGTGAGAGAAACACATGGATTGGTTGCCTCCTGCGTGCCAACCAGGCCCTGGGCATGGAAGGAGCCTGCAGCCAAGGTACATGCCTTGACGCGAATTGAACCTGGAAACCTTGGGTCTGCAGGCTGATGCGCTACCCACTGAGCAACTGGGCTAGGGCTAATCTCATTACTATTACTTTGCTTACAAAGAAACAAATTTACAACAGATTTCCCATGAACAATGGGAAATATCAGATGAAATATCAGTGGAAATATCATTAATGTGCTGAAGGAAACCTGCTGTTCATCTAGAGTTCTAAATCAGCTGTTTTAAGAAAGAAAGTGAAAACATTTTCAGATATGCTAAGATTAAAGGTGCTGAGTATGCACAGGTCTTCATGAAAGAACTGTCAGAGGATATATCTTCATCAGGAATGATTTGAACCCAGAAGGAAGTAATAGATGTAGGAAGCAATAGTAAGGAAAGAAATTGGCAGAACTGTTGCTAAATATATACAGGGTGTCCCAAAAAAATGTTTATACACTTTAACAGCTGATAGCTCAATTTTGAAAATGAAATGTATTTTAATAAACACCGCCTTTATGATTATTCAAAGTTGTGTATACATTTTTTGGGACTCCCTGTACTTCAGAGAACATCGGACATCCAGTATTTAGGGGGCGAAGTGTGAAGATTGAGAAGGATAGATAATGAATCAAGGTCCCCATGGAAGTGAAGGGATTGAGATCTAGAATATACTGTAGACATTTAAAACATCACCTACAAGTTTACCTGTTGCCTAAACTAGTTTGCTTAATCATCAATTTCTTAATCACAAGAATAAATCTTAAAGCTTGTTATTTTGTGCTAACATATTTCTTACACATGTACATCAAATAATTACCCAATAATCTCTATAAAACTGCTAGGAATTTTTTTATATGTTGAACCAAAGGACTATTTTCCACATTAATCCAAGAGAAAGAAAAAAAAAAGTCTCATCCAAAGAGAACGATTCTAGAATACCGAGTTGTTCTAGAAACCATTGCATCATATTTAGATCATCTTTATTCAGTTGGTGAAGCGGTAGAGCAACAATTCTCCTTTGACAGGGTGCCAACAGTGAACAATGTCCGAGACTTTAAACAGTGTGGGCACCATCCTGAAGGAGCTGGAGAAAAGCTAAATACTCCCTGCATCCTAAGCAGACCTTTCTTCAGAGTTGCTTTTCATTTCTGTATGGCCTTCAGCCATTAAAAGTAAATAATATCTACTTATAGTATATGCATGTATATTTTTAAAAAGACATTAGCATTTTAAATTTCTATAGACATTTTTTTATTTTTTTAAGAGAGAGATAGGGGAAGGAAGAGAGAGAAACATCAGTTGGTTGCTTCCTGTGCACTCTGCAACCTGGGGATCTAACCCGTGACCTAGGTATGTGCGCTGACCAGGAATCGAACCCATGACTTCTGATGCACGGGATGACGATCCAACAAAGTGAGCCACTTGGCCAGGGCAAATTCCTGTATTGATGTTCTGATTAATAACCTGTGTTTTCCAGTTTCTTATTAATCATTGTTCACAATTGGACAGAGTTTGAAAACTAACCAAAGTACTAGTAAAATCTAAACTAATAAAAGCGTAATATTAAAATTAACCGTTTCTTTGCAACGGCCTAAGCCACACCCACCAGCCAATCAGAGTGACTGTATGCAAATTAGCCCAGTCAAGATGGCGGAGGCCGCAGCCCTGGGCTCTGACATCTTGGGAGCCTGGGTCCTGGGAAGGTATCTGGGGCCCTGGGACGCCAAAGGCCTCCCCCGCAAAGAAGCTATCAGGGGAAGCGGGGACCAGACTGGCGGGACCCCGCAAGCCCCCTGCTGGGAGGCCGATGGGGGCCCCAACGGCCTCCTGGGGCAAGCGGGACCCTGCAAGCCCCCTGCTGGGAGGCCGATCGGGGCCCGAACGGCCTCCCGGGGCAACCGGGACCCCGCAAGCCCCCTGCTGGGAGGCCGATCGGGGCCGGAACGGCCTCCCGGGGCAAGCGGGACCCCGCAAGCCCCCTGCTGGGAGGCCGATCGGGGCCGGAACGGCCTCCCGGGGCAACCGGGACCCCGCAAGCCCCCTGCTGGGAGGCCGATCGGGGCCAGAATGGCCTCCCAGGGCAAGCGGGACTCCGCAAGCCCCCTGCTGGGAGGCCGATCGGGGCCCCAGCGGCCTCCCGGGGCAAGCGGGACCCCGCAAGCCCCCTGCTGGGAGGCCGATCTGGTGGCTAGCAACACTGGAATGGCCTCCCTGGTGGAGAAGCCTGGGGGGTGGGGGGACCCCATGCCCCATCCTGGGAAGCCTATGGGGTGGCCAGCGCCATTCCATTGCTTCCCCGGCAATGGCCCAGAGGGTCAGTGGGAGCTGTGGCCAGCCTGAAAACTGCCCTTGGCCCCTCTTCCAGGCTTGCCACACACTCTAGGGTGAGGATCTCCACTGGGGTGCTTGACCAGCCTGCAAACAGACATTGGCCCCTCACCCAGGCTGGCCAGGCACACCAGCAGGTGGCCATTCCCAGAGGGGTCCCAAACTGTGAGAGGGCACAGGCCGGGCTGAGGGACCCCCCTCCCCCACCACCCCAGTGCACACATTTTTGTGCACCGGGCCCCTAGTATTCTAATAAGTCAGCTTTACGTTTTTAAGGGAGAAATATATATTTTTTTAATTAAAAAGTTTTTTTCCTAGTCTTGAAAAATCTAACCCTATGCCTAATGTACTGTGATTGTGACATGTTGTTATGATTAAAAGAAATGTTTTTAATTAGATGCTAAACTAAATTTATAATAATTGTTCTAAATACACAGAATGTCCTTGGCTGCTTATTGTGTCATCTGTTGTAGAAAAATGGGAACCTCAACTCCTCCTCCAAAGACCAACACATACTGGAAAGATATCAGTGAGTACAGTTTAAACAATAATATTTTCTTATAGGAACAGTGGCCTATTTCCAGGGTGGTGACGTTTCCAGGGGAGTCCACAAAAGCTTATTGAACCCATGATAATTCTGAGATTTGTTTATGTCTTTTCTAATAGTCCACCCCAGTTGGTAGGCCTAGAGCTATGCACACTCATTTTTCTTGGGACTCTTTTCCCTCCCACATGTTTCCTGTTAGATTCATACTAATCCTTCTGAATTTAACTTAACTATTACTGCATGCTCATTCAGCAGCTATTTATTATTTAAACTCCTGCAAAGCACAGTCCAGGCACATGTATTAGTAGTGAGCAAGGTAGATGTGCTTGCTTTGCGGGAGCTTAGGATGTAGCACTAATCTTGTTTACTTGTAAGTCTTTATTTACCTTATTTATCACTAGTCTTTACTTGTTAAGATGAAAAGACTGGCCTACATCATCTATCTATTATGTGCCAGGTACTATCCTATCCTGCCTAGTCCCTAAGGATACAATATAGGCACACCCCAGAGATATTGCAGGCTCAGTTCCAGACCACTGCGGTAAAGCAAATGCTGTAGAAAATCGAGTCACACAGACTTTTTGGTTTTCCCGTCTATTAAGTGTGCAGTATTGTTATGTCTAAAAAATGTTATGTACCTTAATTTAGAAATACTATTACTTAAAGATGCTAGCCATTATCAGAGCTTTCAACGAGTTGTAATCATTTTGCTGGTGGAGTCTCTTACCTTGGATTTGTAAAAACTGCAGTAGAGTGAAGTGCAGTAAAACAAGGTGTGCCTGTATTGAATCACACAAAGTCCCTGTTCTCACAGAGCTTCCTCTTGGTCTTCACATAGATCTGTTTTGAGGGTAGATCCTCTTCATCTAGAACATTTTAAATAGAAAAGGGAACTTTTTCCTCTAATTTCTAGCGATTAAACTCAAGGGTAGTGAACTTTCCTTAGGCCCAGTGATGGGTGGCAGCAGTGGAGAAGGAAGTAAACAGCTCCCGGGCCCACGCTGTGGGCGGGAGGAACCCCAGGAGCCATGTTGGCATGGAACTGCCCAGAGGAGCTGCACAGCCAAGAGCTCTGTGTGTCGCAGCTTCTGGCCTCATCCCTGCAGGCCTCCTGGAAGGCCTCTTCCACCCTGGACCACTGGGCCCTAAAGTTTGGGAGGAACGTCCTCTCCCTTGCCTGATGCGTCAAGTCGACTAAGGAGAGGTCCTTTTCCCTCAGAAGGGAGGAGAAGGTGTTCTTGGCAGCTTGTGTTGAAGCTCGAACAGAGGGCTACCTCTACAGCTAACATAGGGGTAACAGAGACTCTTGTGGACGGGCCACGGCCCCTAACCATCATGGCTGCCATGTCATGGTGCTCAGGGCATGTAACAGAGACTTGACTACCATGGCCTAAGTAGTAAGGTTTTCATTTTTCTTAACATAACCGGAACTCAAGACTGAGACACTTTAGGGCAGGAATTGCAGTTTAGCAATCCTCTTGTCTTCCTCCCCCCATTTCTTTATTGTCTTCATGGTCACAAGATGATTGCCGAATCCCTAGACATCAAGAAGGCAGCTGGCCAAAAGCTATCTTAGGAGGTTTTGTCCTTTTTTTTGGGAGGGACCCCTGTAAACTTCTGTCTTTATCTGACTGGCTACCACTGTGTTGCATCCCTAGCTGCAGAGGAGTTGGTACTTAGATAGGAATCAGGTTGTGTAAGGAAGGATGAAGGGGTTTATATGTATTAAATAGGCAACTGCCTGTGTTTCCACTAGGGTTTTTTAAAATATTAATAAAAGTGTTTTCAAAGTTTCCAAATAGACTTGTAGAATGTAATGTGTTTATTTAAAATGGGGCTTCTTAACCACCACTTTTAACATAATTACTTTGGAAAGAGTCCTTTCGTATCCCAATAGACAAACATAACCCCCCAATATTATCTTAGTAGTGAAAGGGAGAATTATCCCTGTTCCTTTATTTAATGGGATGTGAACTAAAAGGAGTCAGAAGGGAAGTTAGCTCCCTGGACATGGCGTTCAGTGGGAGCACTGGGCCTGGCAGCACCAGCAGCGCAGAGGGGACTAGGGCCTTGCTGATAGGGTGGGGATGGAGGAGGGAGACAGTGAGTATGAAATGAGGTTATATTTTTGCACCTAGTTTATATCTGGGGATAGTAAGCCTGATGTTGATAGTAACTGATTATATTAATGGAAAAATAGCAGTTACTTCTTATCTGAATATGCCTGTTTCCTGTCGTTTTTAAAATGAAATTCATCACACTGACTTTTTTTTCCTTTGAAGGAAACATAATAAAGTTTACTGGATCGCTTATTTTAGGGTAAGTGGCAACAGTGAAATACTAATTGGCTTCATTATACTATTATTTGAGGTCTCAATGGAAGTGATTTACAGGTAGCATTGGGGAGTGAAAGGGTATAGATCTTGGAAGTAGGTGGATTCATCACTGGCTAATCACAGGTTCTACCATGTCAGTGTCATATCACTCCAGTTTCTTTACCTTCTGAGTGTTGGTTTCTCTTGGTCCAAATGTACGATGGGGATCCTGCCCATGGCACTGTTACTCCGAGGAAAGCACCTGACACTTGCAGAGCAGGGACTCACTAAGTAGCTGTCACACACCTAAAGCCACATCTGGTCTCGGGTTCTAAAGTGGGTGAAAAGGTAAAAATCAGCTGTAGTCAAAATTAGTTTGGAAAACCCTATGACTCACCATAAAGCTGTTATGAAGGAAGTGCGGCTGACTTAGAAAAGCAATTGATTGACATCTCCCATCTCGTGCTATTTCAGAGGCACTTGCTTAATGACTGGAGTGACTCTTTCTGAAAGTTGTATTTTTATTCTCTTTTTTTTTCGGAGGTGGGGAGTGACATATGTTAAATGCATGTCTCATACTGCTCTAGTATTTTTGCTAATAGTCTATAAATGTAAAATCAACTCTTGATGCTAAAATGATAAAGGAGATATATTTGGCATTTTATCCAAATATATACATTTCTCCATGACATTGTAAGGTCAGGCAAAACATATTTAGATGATTTTTCCCTTTGACTTATTCTAGGCAAAAGATAAATGAGTACTCTTTTTAAAGTAGTTTCTTTGTTTATATCACAGTTATATTCAGGAATAGAATGAAAATTAATCACACAATTTTTAGTAAAAAATTTTGTCTTTCAGGGAAAGCATGATAAAAATACTGAATTCATTGTCTCTTTTTGTGTCTGCTCAGATAGATCCCCATGAGAGTAAAGGGTTCTTTTCAGCCTTGTCTCTCTTCCTCTGGTGCCAGCCAGTGTCTGGCCATTTTGTTTTACCTGCTTTTGCTTTGGGTTAGCAAGTTCAGGAGAACGCTTAGTATAATTAGTATTATACTAAGGGCAGCCTTTGTGCCTGGATCAGGGGAATGTTCAAGTCAGTCTTTTTCAGGGGAAATAAATTTCATTTGGGGATACACAACAAACAACATCGGAGGTGACATTTAAAAACTGACTTTAGGTATAACTCTTTGGAGAGGAGAAACTTTCATATGTTGGTGATCGAGTACAAATTGACAAATCTTTTGAAACAATAGTTTGTCATTATATAGTAAAGTGGAATCATAATATGCTGCCAGCAAGTCTGTAATTCTGCTTCTAGATATGTACCCTAAGGAACAAACACGTGAGTATAGTGCACCAGGGGGTGATGTGCAATGGTGTTTGTAATAGACCCAAACTACGAAGTCCCTAAGTGCGCGTCTGTGGTAGAATGGGAAAATGACTTGTGATATATTCATACAGCGATGAATCACAACCATAGGAAAGTATAAATGCATGAACTAGACACATGCAGCACATGGATGAATCTCACAGGGGACTGAACAGAGACTACATACAGTGTGATTCCATTCTTGTGAAGTTCACAGGCAGACGAAACTGCTGTTTAAGGATCCAGATGGTAAACTATGAAGAAAAACAAGACTATTATTATAATGAAGTCAGAATAACAATTAGCTATGGAGATGAGAGAAGGAGTCAGGATCAGGAAGGGACCCACTGTGGGCTTCTGAGATACTTGCTATTAAAGTTCTGTTGTTGTTTTTTGCCTGGATATGGTAATGTAGCTATTTATTATTATTTGTGAAACTGAAACATGTGTATGCCTTTACACATATACTTTGCATATAGATAAATATATGGTATATGCACATTATTGCATATATATTATGTTTTCCAATAAAAAAGAAAGAAAAGTTAACTATTGTTTTTTTAAGGTAACTACTTAAAGCTTAATAAAAGAGTGACTCCTGTTACGTTTAGATAATATATTTATGATGAATTTTCTGTTTCTTTTTTAGAAGTTCGCTATTTCTTACATATGAACTTCTGGCCCTGAAGAAGTCTTTGACATTAGATACTCAAGTGGTAGAAAGAGAAAAAATGAAGTCATATATATGTATGCACACAGTTGTTTTGGATAAAAGAGAAAATCATGGTAAGTTTTATGGAAAAGTAATCCTATTTTTGTGACAAATGGAGGCTAGTTATTGAATTTAGAAATGAGTATTTAAAACACAGTATAAGTAAGGTAGGTTCAGCTAACTTTAAGACTCACCAGACCCTGTGAGAACCAAGTTCCTAAAGAGTTCATTGGAACCCACATTTTGGGCTTCTATATTTACCCAAGTTTTCAGTTCTCCTAATACTAGGTGGAGTGAGAGCTGGCCAGCTGTTTCAGGGTAGACTTGGGGTTCCCCACCTTAGTGGAGACGTCAGTCCAGAGGCTGGCCCTCAGTTTAGCATGATTTTGTACTTGGAGATATTTCTTATTTAAGGGATTTATTCATTCACTATGCACACTAAACTGGAGAGATGGATTCATACATATGAATACAAACTTATTTACAGAGGGAAAAATCTGTCTTGAAGGCTAGAAAACCTGTTTTTACTAGTCAGAACATTCCTCTTCTCCATAGTTAGGTTACATGGAAACCTAATTAGTAATCAGGCGATTGCTTGGTGAACATGAAATTTGAGAGCAGAGGAGTATCGTTCCATCAAGATGTGGGTAGTCGGGTGAGTCACCACACTTGACTGGGAGCTGCGTGTTCCTGTTCTGTCAGCCAGAACAGTCAGGCCTGCTAGTACATGATGATTCCTGAGTGGGCAGGTTCTCCTGCTCCCCGTCCACGAGCTGTATATATTATCATTTCACCTTCCTGTATTTCAGCTTTTATGGTGTTACAATTTCACTTACACAGATCATTTCTACAGCTTATAATTCACCTTCATAGTAAAGCTTAATCTCAGCGAGATAGCTCCAAATTTTAGTTTGAGAGGGATTATTTTTAAAAATATATATATATTATTGATTTTTTACAGAGAGGAAGGGAGAGGGATAGAGAGTTAGAAACATTGATGAGAGAGAAACATTGATTAGCTGCCTCCTGCACACCCCCCACTGGAGATGTGTCCGCAACCAAGATACATGCCCCTGACCAGAATCGAACCCGGGACCCCTCAGTCCACAGGCTGACGCTCTATCCACTGAGCCAAACCAGTTTGGGCAAGAGGGATTATTTTTAAGGGACATTTTCCTGAATGTAGCTACTCCTATGCTGTATATGAGGATTTTTGTTAAGTTCAGTGTTTTTGTTTCTGTTTTGTTTTTTTACCTTTTCCCTGACTTGGAGAGCAATCTTATTTTGGGATTTAGAGCTCTATATTCCCATAATGGTTTTAGTTGCTTCAATCGATAATGACAGTAAAAACAGAAAGATGCTATTTGATATTTTCTTTTTGAAAAAAACCTAGAGTTATATTTCCCTTTGAAGTACTAGAACTTGGCATTAAGAGTATATACTTGATGTTATTTAAATTTGTAAACACTTTAGGAATCATTTACCAGGCGCGAAAAGAGCTTCACAAAACAGTGAGAAGAATATTGGCAACCTCAGCCAAGATATTACGGGGTCCTTTTGCTGGTAGGTATCAAATCTTTAACTGGTAATCCTGATCAGTATTCTTAAAGTCATTCAATGGTCTACCTAAGATATTTTTCCATTTCATGTACTAACATTTATTAGCAGTGAAATCTTGGCCTATATTATATTTTAAGCCTTAATTCCTTGAACAATTTTTTCCTTCCATCTTTGAGAATGTATTGTTGTTAGATATTTCTAAATAAATATTGAGACTAAATATACCCTCTTCAGTATTTAAAATTTGTTAAGAAATCTCTCTCATGCTTTCTCGTAATGAGAATATTGCATCGAAAATGTAGATTTCACAACCAGCAACTCTACAGTGTAGAGCTAGCTATAGAAGAACAGAACAGATCTCTTTCAAAAGTTGACGTCATGAAAAAGAAAAGGTGGAAAGCTTTCTAGAATTAAAAGAGACTAGAGAGGCTTAAATCCTGGTTTAAAAAACAACTCTTGGCATTTTGGGGACAACTGAAGGAACTTGGAGTTAGACTGGATTTTAGATAATTTTGGAGGATTTTTTTGTGTGTTCTTGAGTGTTACAATGGCATTGTGATTATATATAGGAGAATGCAGGCTTATTTTTAGGAGATTTAGTGTGAACTATGAAAGGGTAAAAGTCATAGGTCTACAACTTCCTTTTACATAGTTTAGAAAAAATAGATCTATGCATATAGATTGAGCAAATATGACAAAATAAGTTTTTAAATCTAGCTGTGGTAGGCATATGAGTATTAATGTCTTATTCTTTTAATTCTTCCATATGTTTGATTTCTTTTTTAAATATGTTTTTTATTGATTTTAGAGAGAGAGGAAGAGAGAAACATCAATTGGTTGCCTCCTGTATGTACCCCAACTGGGGATGAAACCTGCAATCTGGGTATGTGCCCTGACTGGGAATTGAACCGGTGACCTTGTGGTGCATGGGACGATGCTCAACCAACTGAGTCACACTGGCCAGGGCTGTTTGATATTTTTTTATAATGAAAAGTTTTTTAGGGAAAAAGAAAAAAAAAAAAAAGACCACATCAGTTATTATTAATACCTAGAAATAGATTTGCCTCTCCTATTGTAGATTTCACATATTTAAAAATTATCACTTTAAATAAATGGGAGGATAGCCCTAGCTGATTTGGCTCATTATATAGACCTTAGGCCTGCAGACTGAAGGGTCCTGGGTTTGATTCTGGTCAAGGGCACATACCTTGGTTGCAGATTCAATCCCAGGCCCCAGTAGAGGCGCAGGCAAATCGATGTCTCTCTCACACTGATGTTTCTCTTTGTGTCTCTCCTCCCTTCCACTCTCTCTGAAAGTTAATGGAAAAATATCCTCGGGTGAGGATTAACGTAAGTAAATAAATAAGAGGATAAAATGTTTGTAGCTGTTCACATTGCTCATATTGTCTTTTTCTTTCTTTTTGCAAAGACGCTTTTAGCACGGTTGACATAGAAGATCATGAATGTGCCGCGTGGCTGCTCCTGAAGAGGAGCAGGTCGGGTGACAGGACGGCCCGACTGCAGGCGGTGCAGGCACTGTCGGAGGCCCACCACTGGCATGGTAATGACCCTCAGCACATGGCACCCCGCTAGCCAGTTCTCATTTCTGACATGAAAGAGAAGGAAGGAAATAATTCAGGCAACCTAAAAATACATTAAAAAATATTTCCAGAAATTAAAAAAAGAAACTCCAATGCAAACCCACTGGCTTGGTAACCAGATGTGTTTGGTAAGAACAGCCTCAGAACTGAGGTAGATCTCTTTGTAGCAGAACAAAGTTTTATTTGATTAGAGAAACTCTTGATTCTCATAGTTATGGCCTCATGTCGTATTACATTTTCTTGTGGTTCCTATTAATGAAATACATTTTAATTGCTTGCTGCACCATAGCATTATATTTGCTTTCACTTGACAATTGGCCTAATACTAATAATTAGTTAAATGTATCTGATTCATGTGTATATATCATTGTAAGGTAAGGTGACCAGGTGTCCTGCTTTTGGCAGGACAGTCCTGATTTTTGACAATTCTTCCCACGTCCCACGGCGTTTTAAAAAAGTCCCGATTTTTGGAAAGAATGCACGACAAGCTAGGGAACAGCGGGAGAACGGGAAGGGAAGATACGGTTTTTGGCAGCCAAGCGGTCAATGGTGTCCCGCTTTACCAATGCTAAAATCTGGTCACCTTATTGTAAGGGGTATTTAAAATTCTTACTTGTATTTAAAACCCTCAAGTTTTGCAATAAAAATATTTAGCAAGAGCTCAGATTCTAGTAGAGATTAATGTACACTTTGAGTAATGTCATCTCATACAAATGGGTAAACAAATAGAAAAAATAATGTTCTCAAAGAAAAGTCTCAGAATAAGATATCTGCCTCCATACTAGTTAATCAGTTGATTGATTGGTGGCTGTAATTATCATAATTTATAATGTAAATATAAACTTATTTCATAATGTTAATGGAGACTTAGAGTATAAATCTTTTTCAAAATCTGCCTTCTGGGACTCCGGCTCAGACTTCCAGTATCAGAAAAATCGGGGTTGGAGCCCTGGCATGAGTATTGTGAAATACTCCCCACGCGAGCTTGAAGAGTTCACCAGGTTGGAACTGCCAGCATTAAGCAGTGTCCGCTTCAGTGGTTGGATTTTGCTTTGATACATTTCTTAGTCTGTCTGGGCCTCTCTAACAAACTACCAGAGGCTGGGTGGCTTATGAATAGCAGAAACGTGTTTTTCACAGTCTGGAGGCTGGAAGTCCAAGAGCAGGTGCCGGCAGAGTTGGGTGTCTGGGATGCCCTGCTTCCTGGTTCATAGCTAGCCACCTTTTCTTTGGGTCTGACCTGGCAGAAGGGACCCGGCAGCTCTCAGGGGTCTCTTTTATAAGGGCAGTAATTTCATCATGACCTACTCACCCCAAGACCCTTCCTCCAAATGCCGTGACACTGGGGATTAGATTTCAACAAATGAATCTGGGAGGACACAAACATTCATTCTGTAGCAATCGATAAAGAATGGAGTGGTGAATCATGAAGGCTGAGATGAAGTATGAGGTACACCAGGGGGAGGAACATTCAACCTGCAGGCCATATAAGGCCCACGGAATCATTTGGGCTGGCCCTGCCAAGGCATTAGGGGTGAGTTAATTAAATGTTTGACCAAACATAGCAGGCTAATTTTTAAGTTGGTAATTTTGTATGGCCCACAAAGGTGTTATAAATAATCCACATGGCCCTTGGCAGGAAAAAGGTTCCCCACCCCTGCTCCGCATGGATGTCATGGAATGAAGGGATCATGATGTTACCAGTCAATAGCCCTAATTGCAATTGCAGGTTTTGGAGCAGCAATCAAAACAGTTTTTGAACACTAGAAGTATTTTTAAAGAGGAGATAAATTGGTTCTCACCTATTAACTTTCACATTTGAAGTTCCTCTTTTCAAAAATGTTAGTTAGACCCTGACATACCCAGATACATGTTGAGGAGAATTGTGAGATCAGATATGGAAATGATGGGTATTTAGCTTATTGATGTTGTAGTTGTGAAAAAATACTTGGGACATATAAACTTTTAATTTAAAAATTAGAGTGCTTTTAAGTAGTTTGTCCATTTAATCGTTGAAACGCTAAGCCAATCTAGGAGCTAACGGCTTACTTTTACAATAGATTACCAGTATAGGACAATTGCTCAAGCCTGTGATCTGAGAACTCGTATTGGTTTGGCACGAAGCCAAGAGAGTGATCTTCGCTTTTTTCTCCCTCCACCTCCTTTACCAGCTTTAAATGAAGTAAGTAAATAAAATAATACAGTGAGTGAAAAATTGTTTAATACATAGTCTTCACTTTGGGCATGGAATAAACATTCAAAAAGTAGTTTGTTGGCTACTTTTTACAAGCAACTAAACAATGTCGACCTGAAACTAGTTTTCCTACAAAGATTTCTTGATTCCTCAGGAGATGCTGTTTCTCAGTTATTTTTCCCTTTGGGGTATCGGGGCTCTCTTGCACCAGAGGATAACTTCATAGCATATCAGCATCCATGAATACGTCCCTTGATCTAAGGTTGCTTTTAGATCAGTTTATCTCAACTTCAACACTATGGACATACTTGGCCAAACAATTCTTTTTATTGGAGGGCGTTTAACAGCATCCTGGCCTTGTCTCATTCGTTTCCAGCAGCAACTCCAAGTTGTGACAACCAAAAAAGTTTGCAGATGCTGCTGAATATTTCCTGAAGTGCCAAACACAGCTGGAGAACCACTGCATAGAGTTACTGATGATGATGCATGGAGATCCCAGCTGGTAGCCGGCAGTACAGATATTTGAGCATGTTTCTCGAGTACCTTTCCTAGACTAGAAAAGGAAAACTCTGAAAAGTTGCTGTCAGGTTTTGAAGGATAGAAAAATGATTACACTAGGTGTAAGTTATTAGGGGAAATCAGATAGCAATGAGTTCTGGATTTTCAAAGCCAGCGTAAGTTAGAAAGTGGAATAATCATCTTGAGTCAGGAAGTGAAGCGGCCAGGAGGGGAAGTGTAAGCGGCACTTGGTGAGAGGTTCTCAGATTGGGCAGCAGATGCGAGAGCAAAGCATTCGAAATTAAACGACCTGCTCACCTGAAGAGGAGCTTCACTTAGTGCTGAGTCTAAAGGCACTCATTGACCTCTGCGTTGGTTTTTTTGGTTGGCTTGTTTTTTGCTTGTTTGGCTTTCTTTGTGTGCTTTTTGTTGTGTTCAGTTGTTGAGCTTAATTATGAAGAATTTATTCTCCTTTTATTTCAGGACTCTTCCATTGAAGAAGAGCTCAGATGCTTGTTGGCTTCTTTACCTCAAACGGAGCTGGATGAGTGTATCCAGTATTTTACATCCTTGGCTCTGAGTGAAAGCAGTCAGAGTCTAGCAGCTCAGAAGGTTAGCTCATCTATTCATGCCATAAATATTTCTGAATTTCCGCTCTTTCCAAGGTCTTGTGCCGGTTTCTCAATGGTTAGTGTCAACCTATGAACCAGTAGGCCTCGACCCCCAGGGTGGGGCATGCAGGAGGCAGCCAATCATCGATCCTCTCACATCATTGATGTTTCTATCTCTCTCTCTCCCTCTCTCTTCCTCTCTGAAATCAATAAAAAAATATATTAAAAAAAAGATTGCTCTTCTAGGATTACTTCCATGTTTTCTAGTAAGCAACAGTTTGCATAGCTGAAGTTCCCATAATATTCAGAGACCTACGTATTAGTCCTTTCTAATACTGTATTATGTAAGACAGAGTTGTGTTGTTTTTTTTTGTTCAACAAAAAATATTAGTCATGTTTTTAGTAAAAGCTTTCATTATCTTACTTTCAGGGTGGGTTATGGTGTTTCGGAGGAAATGGACTTCCTTATGCTGAGAGCTTCGGAGAAGTTCCTTCAGTGACAGTGGAAATGTTTTGTTTAGAAGCTTTAGTAAAGCATTCGGAGGTAACTTACATTTGCAGATGTGGTTTACCTTCATGATCACATTGAAAAAATTATACATGTTCATTTAAGGGAAATTATCCTCATTTACTAGAAGAGAAAAAAAAGCTTTTTGCTTGTTTTAAAATTTCTGCTTTCCCCCCATTGATTTGTTCAAATTAATAATCATGTTTTAGCAAGAGTACATGAATTTCATTCCTGCTAAGTATTTCTAAAAACGGAGGTAATCTTACTTGCACGTGAAGAAAGCAATGCATTACCTAAATACAGAATTTGTCTTTTGAGTTATGCTGCCTTTTACTGTACCTTTCTCAGATCATTTTTACAAGTAATACTATCATGTCATAAATTTCCATGAAAACATTTGTCCAAGATGTGTCAAGATAGAAAAGAGAAAGCACTTGAACGACCAAATTTTAACCATAGCATATGTCAGTGATTGTCACACTTCTTGGCATTATGACAACCTTCCTATCATGATTATAGTTTGATTTTAAAAAGAAAAAAAAATAGCAAACTTCATGGTGCTCAAACATTAATGCATAAAAATCACTCACGTGTTAAAAACACACATTTCCTGTTCCCCTGTGGCAAGTTTCATTCACTGATGTGGGCTGGAGTCCGGACTTTCCTTTTGTGCCAGGCACCCCGGGCGAGGCTGCTGCTGGTGGTTCTGGTCATCCCACGTGGTGAGGAACGTCCTCCTACACATCCTAAACTCTCCTGTTTAATGTTGGGAACCACCAGACATGGCTCAGGACACGGGCACCTGGTTCCCACCTATGGAATTAGGACCAAGGATAAAGCTGTGTTAGGAAAATGTCGGACTACCGAAGGGAATTGGGGACAACAAGTCTGAGTTTTTGTGCTTCAGTCTCGTATCTGAAGCAGAAGATGCATCTGCAGCAGAAGATGCGGTGCATGGACTATAGCACCAGTAACCTTTCCAGAGCCTCTCAGGCTATTACACATCACAACCATTAGATGTCAGGAGGCATACTTTAAATGCATGTAAAATGTGATAAGATTTAATAATTTAGAGAATGAAAATTGTTGCATATACGTGAGTGACATGGTGTCGCGTCAGTGAGTACAACTGGAGATGGAAAGAGGCAGGCCATGCCTGTGACCTTGGCAACCATAATAACGTTAGGGTCATTCTGTCACCTTACCTTAGTATACATATGTCCTTTGGCCTTCTTTCATCTCTTTTCTCTGTTGAAAATTCATATTCCCTTTTCTGTCTATTTGTACTAGATCGTTCTCTTTAAAAATTTTCTGACTCCTGAGCTCAGACAGTCCCAATAACTGCGATTCTAAGGTAGTTTTAAGCCAATCAAAGTATCACCGGAAATTGAAACAGTTCTGGAATAATGATGCTGTTAGGTTATTTCTGACTAAGAGCTACAGAATAACTTTAAGAATAAAAATTTCAGAAATCCTGGTGAGATAACTTACTTTTTTCAGTGCTTTGAAGCACCTCTCATGTCGACAGGGGTTTGTGTATTAAGTAAGCTGAGAGGAGCGGTCTGGTGGTCCCTCAGGGTCTCTGTCCCTGAGCAGGGGCCACCCGGCCGCCCAGCCGCACGCTGTGTTACCTGCTTAGTGAATGTGTACGACATAAAGTGGGTTTTCATTCATTTATTGTGCTAGATACCCACACATTGTGATAAAATTGAAGCAAATGGAGGCTTGCAACTACTTCAGAAGATGTACCAACTTCACAAGGACTGCCCTAAAGTCCAGAGAAATATAATACGTATAATTGGAAATATGGCTTTGAACGAACATCTTCATTCAACTATAGTTCAATCAGGTAACAACTTTATATGCTGAGGATTTGGGATCCAGTTCTTCGTTTTCCTACCTCCACCTCTCATGATATATTATTCATTTTTTCAACAGACTGAAGACTGCTTAGGGCAAGTTACAGGTCCTACAGCATGTTGTTTTAGTGGAAGGGCAAGGAATTGCTTAGTTATTTGGATAATGGACACCTAAGATAATCTATGTGTAGCAGTCACATGAGAGAGATTTTTGCTGATGACCATCTACATGTTTATATCTTCGAAAATGAATGATTATTAGAGTCCAAGATCTGGGTGCTATGTGTGCTTATTGCTCCTGGAGTGTCTTTATTCTTGACTTTTTCAGTGGAAAAAGCTTTGATAAAGACATACACACACATACATACATATCTACATACATACCTGCACATGTAGTTAACCCTTGAACAACACGGGTTTGAATTGTGTGGGTCCACTTATATGCAGATTTTTTCAATTAACACCATTTTCCATCTGAAACCTCTGTACCTCCTGAGATGGATGCTGGGGACTTAGGAGGTATGTTCTCTTCACCAGGCTGGGTTTCCTTACTGGCAGAAGCACTGAAGTCTCACAACATTGTGGAGGCCTCACATGCCGCCAGAACCCTGGCTAACCTAGACCGAGAGACGGTGCAAGACAAGTACCAGGATGGCGTGTACGTGCTTCACCCCCAATGTCGCACAAGGTAAGAGAGCAGCTGTCCCCTTTGTGCCTGTGGGGAGGGAACGCCTCCAGGGCTTACCGTTTTAATTTCTGCATAACTTAGAGAAGTTATATACGAAAAGTTTGTCTTCATCACCTCAGAAGAATTGCAGGCTGCCACAGGGCACGGAAGGAGCCAAGTTCTCGGTGATTTCACATCAAAGGCTTGCGTTCAGGAAGGCGGCTTTCACCTTGCATTCCAGGTCGCACTTAAACTCTGTGCGCGTAGTTCTTTGTCTCAGAGCACTTTCCACATAGATTTAATAACTGATCCGGATTGCACAGGTCGTTCTGGATGGGAAGGAGATAGGACGTTATTATTTATATGCAGGCAACCAAATTAGCCTGTGCCTAGACCTCCAGGGACTGGAGAAAGTTGATGCCAGGTTTAAAAGCATGCGCTGGATGCAGTAAGTCATAATAAATCTGACTCTCATTCCTCCTCAAGGTGATTTCTGGCCAACTTTTCCAGTTGTGTCATTGACAGGACCACAATGAAAAAGTTAGATATTTCCTGGATTTTGTCAGACACTTTAAAATATTAACTCAGAAAAGAGCAAAAACATTTTTTTAATTTAAAAAATGGATTGCCTACTTAATTCCAATTTGTAAGTAAAATACTAGGTCTGTGTGTTGCAGTTGTGTGTGCCCTATAAAAAGATGTAAGTAATATACTATCTACATGTTTTAAATGTCACATCCAAAGAATATTACTTTAAAGTGTCATTTGCAGCTGGCTGGAGTGGCTCCCATGAACTGAAAGTTCACCGGTTTGATTCCCAGTCAGGGTACATGCCAGCTTGCAGGCTCCCTCCCCAGCAGGTGTTGTGCAGGAGGCAACCAATTGATGGTTCCCTCTGACATCAATGTCTCTCTCTCCCCTTTCCCTTCTTCTCTATCCAAAATCAATAAAAACATATTTTTTAAAAAGTCATTCACTTATTTCTGGTAAACATTTATCCTTGATAAATTTTTGAAAATCTCTTTGATGCACACTGACTTTGAAACTACTCTAGCATGTTATTTAATTTTTTAAATACTTACTGATTTGTGGGACAGTCTCATGGAATTCTTTGTAGGGCAATCTAACATGTGTCACTTCTCTCATCACTTGACTCACTGCAGTTGTTTCACTTGGCCCTTCGGCCAGATGTCCCCGTTTCTGTAGGGCAGTGAGCACACTCTGTGCACGGCTTTACCCACACTCCTTGTGGTGTTCTTCCGCAAACCTGTGCCCTAAAGCTTGCCGTCATTTTTATTTTATGTCCTGTAACCCTGCTAAGCACCATCCACAGAGTGTGCTCTGTAGATTCTCACCAAAACAATAATGTGTTCATTCTGCTTCTTTTTAAAACTCTCTCCCCTGTTAGTCAGCCCATTAAAGCAGATGTCCTTTTTATTCACGGCCTTATGGGAGCAGCATTCAAGACATGGCGTCAGCAGGACCAGGCGCTAACTGAAAAGGTTTCAGGGGATGAAACCAGGTATACAACATGTTGGCCCAAGGTAAGAATACAGCTGACTGTGGTAGCCTACCTTTGTCATGATACACTGCGTGTCACTGCCTGTTGGAGCCCTCATTGTGACTTGCTTTTCTATTTTTACTGGGATTTTTTTCTGTGCAGTGTTTCTTTCCATTAGTGACACCGTGGTATGGTACAAGAAGAGCTGGGCTTGTCACCTTGTGTAATTTAGGGTACAATCTATGACTCTGAGAGAACATTCCAATACGTAAATAACAGGGACAAGGGCCAGTAATCATTCACTTCAATTAAAAATATAATGCAGCCCTACCTGGTTTGGCTCAGTGGATAGAGCGTTGGCCCGCAGACTGAAAGGTCCCAGGTTCAATTCTGGTCAAGGGCACAGACCCCGTTTGTAGGCTCAATCCCTAATAGGGGGCATGCAGCAGGCAGCCAATCAGTGATTCCCTCTCATCATTGATGTTTCTATCTCTCTTCCTTCCTCTCAGAAATCAATAAAAATATATTTAATACAACAAATAAGATATTGCATGCATGGTAGTTGGCTAGTTCTATGATTTTAATGATAAAAATAGAAAGAGTATGAAGAAGTAATTCTACTTGGGATTTCTTTGACATTGTTTCTTACGAAGAGCCTTAACCCTGAGACGCAGTCCAAGTTGAAGCTATTGAAGCTCAGTGACATTGGTGCTGGGAGCATGTGGAGAGTGTTTCCAGGGCTTGTCTCTCTCTGCTCTCTCCCCTTCACAAAGGCTTGTCACGCAGAATGGCTTTTACCCGGTGGTGACATTGAGGTGTGGGGGTAACGACAGCCTGGTCTATAGAGACAGAACTGGGACTGTAATGAGTGTCTTTGAGTGCTCGAGTCAAGTCTCTAACCATCAGACCATTCTGTCCTGAGGTTGTAGCTTTCTGTGAAATGCTTTCAAAAAGCCAATTTGATCCAGACTCAAAAACAGGCCTTGCTTCTGGCTGTAGCAGATGAAAACAGAGTATCCTCTGGACACTTACACTGGCCTCATGCTATAAATACTGATAGCACCTGTGACCGGAGACATGAGAAGATACAATGCTGGCATTTTCTTCTGGTCAGTGGGATTTTTAGTCAATATTGCAGGAGTCCTTTATTTTTTTAAAAATATATTTTATTGATTTTTTTATAGAAAGGAAGGGAGAGGGATAGAGAGTTAGAAACATCGATGAGAGAGAAACATCGATCAGCTGCCTCCTGCACACTCCCCACTGGGGATGTGCCCACAACCAAGGTCCATGCCCATGACCGGAATCGAACCTGGGACCCTTGAGTCCGCAGGCTGACGCTTTATCCACTGAGCCAAACCAGTCAGGGCGATATTGCAGGAGTCCTTTAGTTACGCATTTCAGTTACTAGGAAATAACAGGGGCAATGGAAATTCATATATGTTTTTTTGTACCTTTTATTTTACGTAGACATGGTTAGCAAGAGACTGTCCCGCGCTCCGAATTATCTCTGTGGAGTATGACACCAGCCTGAGCGACTGGAGAGCGAGGTGCCCAACAGAAAGGTAACGGAATAACGGAAGTTTGGGAAGGCAAGGGCCCAAGCCATAGGTGGGCCCTCAGGGATGGAGACAGGATTTTCTTACGAAAAACTAACCTTTTTTCTCTCTCTTCTGGAGGAGTTAGCCATACATAAATTAATGAAATAGACTTAGAGTGTCAATGTCGGGGTCCTCACGTGGTTCACTTAAAGCTACTCTAGTGAAAGGACCACGGACCCCATAGCAAAGCATCCTTTACTGCTGAAGTGAATGTGGTGTCTTCTGCTTTTGTGTTCTCAGTCACACTGGCTGAAGGAAACAAAGAAAACGAGGCTGAGCAGTCTAGGCTCCTTAGGTCACTTGCATGTCACCTGTGTGACTGTATATGCAGGAAGGGCACAGGCCTTCGGCTTAGGACCTAGACTGTAGCCAGCTCTACCTCTGACTCACTGTGTGATCTTAGACAAGTCAGTACTTGTCTGGAGAGCTTGGTCTACAACTTGGGAGACTCGGCCTGAGTCTGGGGGTTCTGAATGGCCCCCACCGAGGTGCCCGCGGGACGGTGCGGAGGGTGGGGAGACAGGACCAGGGCTCCTTCCCACTTCACCAGAGGACTCTGACGAGTGTTTATTCTGGAGAAAGGAGTCTACAGGTAAACAGTGTGAAACTTCCAGACCAGACAGTTTTGACACTCCCGTTTTGAAAATTACTTATTTTGAATGCTCTCATTCTAATAGCTTTCTGGTATGTCTAAGTAACAAACTAAAATAATGTTTTCAGCCTCAATACAACAACGACTCAGTACAATGACAGTTGCCTTCATGTAGTGAATCACAAAAGAGAGGCTACGTAATGAGAAAGGATCCATGTCCTGAGTGCGCGGGCAGCTGGTGTGAGACCGACCTTTCACCTGTGGAAACTGCCAGACTCGTATTAGATGCTCAAACAATGCTTGTTTCGTCCATGAACGGCTTGTTCTGGGCTTAGACACTCTCAACTGTGCCAGTGACGAAGTTAGAATGGGCAGTGAGCAGTTGCAGAAGGCGAGCAGAGAGAATAGGGTGTTCCTGACTCCAGAGGTAGCGCATAGCACTGGTCCAGTAAGCAAAAGTTCTTGCCTAAAACTGGATAGCAAACTTAGGGGCAATCAATAGCTTCCTGTTAAGCCTGCTGTTTTCATTTCGTTCAGAAAGTCGATTGCGTTCAGGAGCAACGAACTTCTTCAAAAACTCCGAGCTGCTGGTGTTGGGGACAGGCCGATGGTTTGGGTGTCGCATAGCATGGGGGGTAAGTGCGTGTCATTTCTGTGAAGCGAGCGTTGTGAGAATACTGTTAGCCATGCAGGCTACCTGAGTTACTGCAGCTCTCTGTTTACTCGAGAGTGACCCTTTCCCCCCTAAACAAATGTTTTTGGTACAGCGAGGAGTTTTTAAATTACTATTCTTCTTCTGTGCTAGACCTTTGTCAAGAAGGGACAACCAGTGATAAACCATATAAAAGGGATATGAGTTTGACAACTTAATGCTGTCATGTAATGATAATGAATAACCATCCATAGTAGTCCCTGGCTTCTACAAGCTCACTCGTAACTGTTCCTGGCTGGTCCCAGGGCTCCCCCTTCTTCTCTGCACCCCAACCACTGCAGAGTCCATGATTGTTCTAGTGCCACAGCCACAGCCCCTTGGGGCCTGCTTACTCGGCCCTGCAGGTGTCCGCTCTGCGGCTCCTCCTGTTGCTTGCTGAGGGCCGTCTCCTCCCAGCCCTCTCCAGAGTCCAGTTCTAAATCTCACCACCCGCTCGCGGAGGGCCTTGCTGCAGCTGCTGCCTCGTTCACCCGCTGAAATGCCCAGGGTACTGAGTGCAGGTGTTCAGCTGAGAGGAAGGGAGTGCCGCCACCTCTATGACCTTGGGTTTTCATTACTGGCTCCAAGCCCGTGGGGGAGACCGAAGGTACCTTTCTGGGTGCATTTTCCACAGAAGCTTGTTTTGCACAGAGAGTCGGCTTCATGGGACTGTGTTTTTGGAATATTAGTACCGTCCTGAGTGGGGATTGGTGGGCTGTGTGGCAGGAGGGGAGACTGGCATTTTCGCTTCATTGGTGGACACATAACATAGACCTGAAATGGCTTCTGTGGGACAGTGCAGCCTGGGATACAAATGAGTTTCTAGAATCTTGTTTGTAGGTGAGATTCTGATCCAGAGGATAGCGAGTATTATCCAGAGTCACTATTTTAAGACCCTGTTTATTAGACTACAGAGAATTCTTAAACTTTTTAAAGAAAGCATCGCTTTCTCTGTATTTCTTGCTTTGCATATTTTGGGTTTTAAGAGAAATGGAGGGAAGGAAATAGCTTCTGTCTTTTTTGTCTTCTCCACGGCTAGGTCTTCTTGTCAAGAAGATGCTATTGGAAGCATCTCAGAATCCAGAGATGAGCACTGTTATAGACAACACCCGAGGGATAATATTCTACAGCGTCCCTCACCATGGGTCCCATCTGGCCGACTACTCTGTTAACGTTCGCTACCTTCTCTTTCCCTCGTTGGAAGTCAAGGAACTCAGCAAGGGTAACACTGATTTTCTGTCCTGAGGGAAACTGGGATTGTATTAACGTCAATTTCCTGGGAAGGGAGAAAAAAGACAGTTTCTAACCTGACAATATCATCTCATTTTACTATTTGTATATGAATTGTGCTTAGACTATCACGGAAAATGTTTAATTTACGTTTGATTTTTCTTTGATACTTTCCCTTTTTGTCTTAAGCCATTATTTGTTCAAATACAATGTGTTGCTTTAAGTATAATTCCAAATTAACAATTAATTGCTTTTTTCCATGAATTTGGAAAATCATCAACTGTTAAAATATGCTCAAGCTTTGAAGATTTCCACCACATCAACTGTAAAGTATTATATACATGGTGGGGCAAAAGCATGTTGTTCAGTTGTTCCTATGGAAACTAACAAATAATAATATAAGAGTACACTCTGTGTTCTGCATAGTCACAGCTGTTAACCTACTTTTGCCCAGCCTGCATTTGCTTTCATTAGCAAGTGTTTTCTTTCTCTCTGTGGATCAGAATGTGGAGCTCCGGTCTGAGCTTAATGCACCAGATGTCTTTTTATTCCTGTTTTCTCTCACCTTCATGCAGAGAGTTACTTTATCTTCTGAACCTTCTGTTGAATTTTATTTTTGCAGTCAAATTTTATTTTCAAAAGCTCTTTCTTGTTCTTTGATCCATTATCTTTTGAAATCATTCTAAAGAGACCAATGGGTGGGGGTTTTTAAGTTTCCCTGTTTCTTCTCCAGTCTGGTTTTGGTTGCTCCTCGGGTCTGCCTTTAGGCTGTCAGCTTTCCTCTGATACCCGGTGCTTCCTGGTTGACCTTCTGCACTTGAGGCTGAGAGACTGATGTAGACAGGCTTTGGTATGGGAGGCTGTGCTGTAGGGTGGGTGTGGGGTGCCAGCCAGCATACAGGGGGGACCCCGAGTCCCATACACTGGGGGCTGTTTCCTGTCAGCAGTAATGTAGGAGCTCTCCCCCCAACACTGGCTGCTCATTTCTGTGTTTAGCCCTCTACTCTCAGCTTAAGGAAGGAGAGACAGTAAACGAGCCACCATCTGAATTAGAGCCCTGATTTTCCCGCTAAATTTGGAGGTTGTATTTTATTGTGAATTGGATAAACAGAACCTGTCACGGTCTTAGTCTTTATAATTTTACAGATTCTCCTGCGCTTAAGGCACTACAGGATGACTTTCTGGAGTTTGCTAAAGACAGAAACTTCCAGGTGCTGAATTTCGTCGAGACCCTGCCAACCTCCATTGGGAGCATGATTAAACTCCACGTGGTGCCCGTGGACTCGGCAGGTACTCCCTCTGCAGAGACTTGTTGGCCATGAGCTACCTGGTCGGTGATACGTAGCATTTAATGATGAACGTCAGCTTTATATTAAGTTTCTCCGTTTTGGGGAGATGCAGATTTACTCCTGTTATTCTTTTCAGCCACAGACTGACATTTCGCTGCAAACATGTGACCTTGGTCTTACTACTCCCCGCCCTTTATTATAGTTGATTAGGTGGCAAAGGTTAATTGGCTAACTCTAACTTAGCCATCAACAGTGAACTCTGTTAAAGTGAGAATACAAAACGTTTCCATTAGCTAAACTGAAAGGGGCATTTCATTTAAAAGACTGATAACTGCATGCAGAAACCTTGAAAAAGATCAACTAAAGGTACGGAGGCTTTAGTAAATAAATGGAAGCTATATGGAATATTCAACAAAGATTTTGATGGAAAAAACTAATGTTAAAAGTAGAATTTCTTCACAGTCCTGAAGGTGAGGGAATGACCAGTACCTGCTGCTATGGTGTATTGCACTGTGCCATAGGCTCTTTGAGAGTAGGGCCCGAATCTTCATTCTCCTCATGGCTCCTTGATTACTCTGTGATGGTAGGTGACCATGCCCGTCGCTCCCTGGACTCCTCAGCTTGCTGTGAAATCCTTTTCTGATCACCCTGGAAGCGAGCTCAGGTGCTGTCCTGGGAGCCCACAGCGCTCCCTGCAGCCAGGGACAGTGTGTAGCTGGAGCATTTTCTGGGGGGCTCTTTGATTTCTCTAACACGTTTTGTCCGAACCTCCTTACATGCTACTAAATAAAATGAAGAGCCTTAATATTCCAGTGGAACCTAAAGATGGGTTTTCTCCAAGAATGTGCCATAGGGTGAGCAGTTACTATTTAGTAGTTGGAGAGCTCAAGAAACAGCTGCTGGTATTTGCCAAAAAGGACTTTGGAAGTTTAAACCAAAAGCAAAGTTAATATTACAGATTAACTGCTTGTAGTGATGTAGCCTCATCAAAACTCTTTGTGCACCTTCTTCTGTGTCACCAGGAGGCTCTTTTCCTCCCACACCACCACCAACAGCCTAGGTATGGATAGCATGGACCCTATGTGAGAGATTCCCATTCTTTATATCAGGACAAGGGAGCTCATTCATTATCAAGTTTTATAATATAAACTCTGGAAAAAAGTGTTTCTATTATATTATAGTGATCAGGCTCTAGTCACTATTAAATTAGGAAGTAGGCCAGAACACAAATGAATTTATGAAACACATAAATTTTACCTGCTGAGAATCCATTCAAGGCATGATTACTCAAATATAGTTTAGCTACAGTGAAACTTTGCTAAAGATCCCTTATCTTTTTAAAAAATATATATTTTATTGATTTTTTATAGAGAGGAAGGGAGAGAGATAGAGAGTTAGAAACATCAATGAGAGAGAAACATCGATCAGCTGCCTCCTGCACACTCCCTACCGGAGATGTGCCTGCAACCAAGGCACATGCCCTTGACTGGAATCGAACCCAGGACCCTTCAGTCTGCAGGTCAACGCTCTATCCACTGAGCCACACCGGTTATGGCAAGATCCCTTATCTTTTAAGAGTCCCTGTCACAACCAAGATCTGATCTTTCAGTATTGATAGAGGAGAAGCTTACATTTTGATTTAGATTTTATTCACATTTTTGTTTTCTTCAGATTTAGGCATTGGAGATCTAATTCCTGTGGATGTGAACCATCTGAACATTTGTAAGCCAAAGAAAAAGGATGCTTTTTTGTACCAACGTACCTTACAATTCATCCGTGAAGCTTTAGCCAAAGACCTTGAAAACTGACAATTATCTTCCATCTTTCATGTGAACACAGTGCAAGAAGCTTGGTGGTCTCTTTCGAAGCAATCATGCAACAGTCACTGTGGCATCAGTGTGGTCTGGAGCATGTTGCCGACAACAGAACACTGCAAGGCACAAGCGCAGAAGTGGCAATCAAAAAAGGAAGGGCTGGACGGAGTCTTTCGATTTCAAGAAGTTCCACGTGTGCCAGTTTATGCTGTGCAGTGTTGTCCCTGGTGAACAAGCTGCTGTGAGCACAGAATACCTTTTGTCACCTGTGACCATCTATAGCTTATGCTAGCAGTGCAATGATGGCTTCTGAGGGATAGCAAATCATCAGCTTACCATAACAACGCTATTGGAGAGCACCTAGAACGGGCAGGAGAATGATCTAGAACATAAAAGACTGTTTTTGTTCTGGGATTCCATGTGCTGTAAGTTTTTACTAACATGTAAGTGTAAACTTTTGTCTAACATGTTAACTTTGTTAGATCTGTTGCCATCCATGGCTCAGATACTTGTATGCTTTTATTTTCATATGGCTGAGAACAGATATTTCTCTTTAAAAAATCTAGCTTATAGTAATTCTTTCCAGACTTTAGCTACTTATACTTGTATTTTTCCCAGATAAAGTAGCTAATCCATTATTGATCACAGAGTGAATAAAACTATTCTAAGCCACTAGATAGATTAGTAATACTTAGTATCAAGCTTCTCAGATTCTCTTGAGGCCAAGTAAAATATCCCTTTCTTTCCTGCTCCTTCGACCTCCAGCAAGTGAGAAATAGGAAATCATGTTGACTTTTTCTAAATAATGGCATTATTGAGGTATAATTCACATCTCATAATATTTACCCTCTTAACTCAAGGTCGTTTATTTTTAGTATATTTACAGAGTTGTGCAATCATTGCCACTGATCTCAGAACATTTTTATCATCCCCCCAAACAACCCCATAACCCATAGCAAACACTCCTCACCTTTTCTCCCCCCAGCCCTGACAAACACTAATCTACTTCATCTCTATGGATTTGCCTATTTTGGACTTTCATATAAATGGGATTATATACTCTGTGCACTTCTGTGTCTGGCTTCTTTCTCTTAGTATAATGTTTTCAGAGTTCATCCATGAGGAAGCATGTATCAGGGCTTCATTCCTTTTTATGGCCAAGTAATATTCCATTGTATGGATACACCACACTTATTCATCAGTTGGTAGACATTTAGATTCTTTTGAATTTGGGGGTATTAAGCTGCTTGAACATTCATGTACATTTTTTTGTGTGTGTGGATGTATAGTTTTCATTCTCTTAGATGTATACTAGGAGTGGAATTGCTGGGTCTTATTAAGCTCACTAGAGGCCTGGTGCACGAATTTGTGCATGGGTGGGGTCTGGTCTGGTTGGCCTTCCCCAATTGGGGCGACTGGGTGGGCCTGGCTTGGCGGAGGGGCTGCGGGCAGTTGGCCGGCCAGCCCTGCCCCCTGGTTGAACTCCTAGTCAAGGAGACATTTTGCATATTCCATTTTGAAGATGATGGACATTGTAGAATGGGATAATCAAAGCTAAAACTGGAGTACAGAATCTAGAGGTAAACAGGTCATCAACATCTAATTGTTTCATTATGCAGCAACCTAACAAGTGACTTAACCACTTGTGTAGATACAGTGAATGCAATGGTTATTAGCTAACAATAGTAAGTAACAACAATAAATGCTAGCTAATGGGATGATATCGGGAGAAAGGGTAGATATATTTGGTTCATTTTCTTTTCCTGTTTTCCATGAACCGTGGCAGGTAAAAAACATTATTAAAATAATTGTTCATTAACTTAGAGTAATGCAATGAAACCCCACTCCTTAAAGTCCCCATATAGCTGTTATAGATGTGCTTTTAAAGTAAGTCTGGGAGAGAGATCCAATGCGGTACTAAATTACATAGTTTTTCAGGCAAGTAACATCATTTCTTTTTATTCTGCCTGTGAAATGGATATAAATGTACACAGGTTGACTTCATCAGTTTGGTGATAAGTTAAGTCAATGTTTTTAAAATAATCATTGCATGAAAAATACTTTAAGAATACAAAATATGAAAATATGTATTTGAAATAGTTTCAAACTTAGACCATCAATAAAACGCTCCGGGAGTTTGATCAGCTTTGCTTAAATACCCTTTCTGGGGGGAAAAATTCAAATGAAGCTTCATATCACCTTCTCCCTCATGTGAAAAGTCACTTTTTATGATCTTGTTTAAGAAGGAAGTAAACAGAATATAGGAGTTACAGAACAAATTACTGAAAGCAAGCTGCAAATATAGCTAGAATGAAAATGAAAAGTCAGTTATTCTTACTTATAACCTATTTCTTTCTTTTTGGTTACATTTCCCCCAAACCTTCCAGGCTACACTGTCAGCTCTAAATGTCAGGGGCACCAAGTCCCTTTGACCCCAGGGTTTAAATTAAATGTTGCCACAGAAAGAGACTACAAAAAGGAGGAACATGATACCTTTCTCGACAGCATCTTGACCAGTCACCCAGGTTACACCGACACACAGAGCATGGTAGAGAACGCAGCCCTCTGCCCTGTGGATGCCTGAGGGTGGGGGGCACCAGCATATACTTCCTAGTGAAAAAAATAGTGCAGTGATACAGTGATGTGTCTTGAACTTGGTTCACAATTCACAATGCCCCTCAAACTCAAATTCCTAAAATTTGAGTTTTAGGCATACATACCTGAATTTTCACTCCTTGGAAATATCAAATATATTGAATGAGTTTGTTTTTATTGACATTTGGTATAAAAATTATGTCCATAAAAAATTGGAACATGTTTATTAATAAATGACACTTTAAAGTACTTACTACAACTGATTGTGCCCTTGTATTGGATGTTGAACACTCCCAATAGCTAATCACTTAAAATCTATTAGAAATTTGTTTATGAAAAGACATTTTATTGTGAACTAGAGGCCCTCGGTCTGGCCTGTGCCCTTTTGCAATTTGGGACCCCTCGGGATGTCGGAGAGCCGATTTCATCCCGATTCCCGCAGGCCCAATCCAGACAGGAGGGAGCCTGATCCTGTGCGTTGAGCACTTGTCCCCTGGTGGTCAGTGTGCGTCACAGTGACTGGTCGACAAGTCGTTTGGTTGCTTAGGCTTTTATATAGATTACCTTAATAGAGCAGTTTAATACCTAAGAAATTGTCAAATTTGGAACAAGCCATTTCTTGTAAAATTTCCACTCCTTAATCTGTGTTCAACTTGGCCTTGGAGTTTAGAAACATGGCCATGGAGTTCACTACCTGGTCCCAGAGATGGAAAACACTAAACGTACTAGAATCTTTGATTTTTAGTTTAATCCAAACTTCAATGCATAATCCATGGATGCAGACAGTGGGGTGGTAAGGGCCTGGGACTAGGGGCCAAGGTGGGCTGGAGGGGGTTCATGGGGGAAAAAAGACGTATAATGCTTCCAACAATAAAGATTTTTTAAAAAAGAAATGAGAAGCCATTTCAACTGAAAACACACAAATACTAAGGATCACAAGAGACCAACATGCACAATTATATATCCAACTATCAGGAAGATAATGTAAGACTTTCCCGCACATAGCATTTATAAACTATACTCCAGGTGCTTTGAAGAGTTTCTATTAGCCCAGGCAAAGCCTGTAATTTTTTTTGAAATAACACATGCTAAGTTTTTAAATCTTTTTAAATTGATTTTTAGAGAGATAGGAAGGGAAAAGGATAGTGAGAAGAGACATCACTGATTGGCTGACTCCTGCACACCCTTACTGGGGAATTGGGATCAAGCCCGCAACCCAGGTTTGTGCCCTGATGGAGAATCAAACCAGTGATCTCTTGGTTCATAAGTGGATGCTCAACCACTAATCTACACCGGCCTACAAAGCCTGAAATCCCATTATCTACAGAATAAAATCCTAAACTTCCATTTAAGGTCCTCTGAAGTTCTTTCCCATAGCTAACATCCTTTCCATGTACATAAATCCACTTTGCTACTTGTCAAATCCTTAATCCTCTCCACTCAAATGTTCCCTGGCCATCTGTTCACAATCACTCATCTGTACGCTCCTACATCACTGAGAGGTGATTCCATAGACACAAACAGTGGGCCTTGTAAGGGAGTGAGTGTCAAACCTCTCTCTCCCACGACCTTGGTAAAAAGTATCGTAACCCGTGGTTTCCTCCTCCCCACCAAGCCCAGGGCTATGCAATCAGGTCAAAGGACTTGAAAATGGTGCTTACTGGGCGGGAAGGACCAGCCATCTTTGTTATTTCAAGATTGTCAGAATATTCTCATTCCTGAAAACCATCAGAGAACATTTTTAATAGTTTTTGTATTATCTGAAAACCAACCTAGACAGAAGTCGAACATTGTTTACTCTCTTCTGCCTCGACATAGTAATGACTTAAAACAATCTAGCAGTCTAAGATTGCATGTTGCTGTAAGACTCTACGGAAAATGAATTCTCGCATACCACATCTTATACATGTTAGCTTAAAGTTATTATGTATAGTTCATAGTGGTCCCTACTAGCATTATTCAAGTCAGAAATTCTTAACCAAATTGTTCTTATGCTTTTTCAACTCAGTCTGATGGTTGAAAAAAACAAAAACCAACACACCAAAATCCAAAACTCAGAGGAATAACTAGTAGTCACATTTCATCCAGAACAGAAGGCTAGCCAAAAAAGCTACCCCAAGATTCTCTTCATATCTAAAAATAGGCAAATTACAAAACAAAGACAAACCATTTAATAGATTTTTTTTTCACAATTTCAGTACAAATGATCACTTCAAATAAACATTACAGGGTTTTTATTAATTGCCAGCCAGTCAATAAATAATTTTTGTGGTTTTCCTTTCTGATGAAATAAATCACTTTGTCATAAACAGAATGTTTTAATATATTACTTTGCTTATACACATCAGGATAATTCTATTAAGTGTTTTGAACTTCAACAACTTTAAAACTTTTACAGGAATTGCTTAGACAGATGTCCTAGTTCCAGTAAGTTACTGGAATAAATTTTAAAAATAGCCAAGAAGTTGGAGATGACATTGTACAAGGGAAGACTGCAACTGGAGTCACGGAGAGCGTGTTGCATTGTGAAGTGCCTTTTGCCTAAAATACGGGACCACAGTAAACTGCAATGTCTTACAGAAAAGTAATGAAATAAACGACAAGGACACAGTAAAAATCCCCATGTGGGAGCATCAAAGAAAAACCAAAAATACAAACCCCACAGAATTACATCCCCGATGCAGCTGCTCACTGTGGTTATTCAACTGCCCGCCCCTAACCTAGGAAACCACAGATATGAAGCATCGATTTAAAAAATAAATAAGGCAATGCTAATGGCCTTCTTAAGAGGAAGTTGGTGTGAGAGCCTCATGCATCAACTCAAAACCTACCCTATGTGCTGTTCACTGAATGTGCACACCCATGATCAAATAATATTTGTTCAATTCTTCATGTTAAACTACTAGTCCGTTTTCTTGTGGCCTGCATCCCGAGGCCAACATAGTTCTGTGCATCACTACTTACTGTTGGATCCCTAAGTGCTACTTGTGTGACGAGCACCTGTCTCCATTGAGATTCGGTTCCTGTACCATTCACTGGCTACTGGTTTTCTAGAACAAAGAAGTAACTTGAGAATTAGGCCTGTTCCCAAGCATTGCAAGCAACTGTTGTGGTACTGACTTCCCCCTGCTTTTCTAACGGATGGTCACACGTATCTGCTTTGAAATTCACCTCCTTTTGGTGGGAAGAAAAGTTTATAGGAAACATGTGATTGCATTAAGACATCTTTGCTTCCATTTCCAATTGTCCTCTAGTAGCAACTGAATGCTGCAAATCATTGAACTTCTCCAAGCCTGCTACCCATCCTGCTTGCTCGCTTCCTCTAATGCGTTCAAGGGTTACATTATTTATTTGCACTTGTTAGAGAGGTAAAAATGATATAAAGCACTTACGACAGAAGTGTCCTAACACCGTGGGCCAGAAACGCCATCTTTTTTTGACATGTCAACTCGTGTATTCTGTGTATCTCGATGGGTCAGTAATGCCTTTTTCTTCGCTGTTTTCAGATGAAGTGAAATAATGTGGTAGTTCTATTTTTGTCTTGAGTGTCAGATGTAAACGAACTGCAGTGTGCCTTGACAGTGGCAAAGAGAAATAATTCTGAACACCCAGGGGTCTGATCAGTAAAGAGAGAGTGGTATTCCCTGGGCAAGGCCATTCCTGCCACCCTAACCATTAGCACTGAGTGTAGGAATTACCTGGTCTCCTCAGGGGTAGCCCAGATTCATTGCTGTGTGACCCTATGACATGAAAGGCTCCTCCGTAGGACATGTGACACAGTAAGATTTCTGCCAGTGGATTTACTAGCAAAAATATAATATTTGCTCCAAACGAAACTCTAGGCCTTCTAATATTGTTTTATCAATGTGGAACGGTATGGCGATTTCTTTTTAAATGATTTCATAGGCAAGCAGTGGTGTTGGAGACGTATAGGGAAAATGCAGGTAAAAACAGACCTAACAGACATAAGAGAAGCCCGTCCAGAGATGCTGCCTGGGTTCCTTACGTAAAAGGGGCATGTGGTGCATTCCTGAGCTGCAGCCACAGACCAGGCTAAAGCAGGCAGTCATCATGGCATAACACGGAGGGCCCATAGCATGTGCCGGTAGGTGTTCTCACATATGTGCGTTTACCAGGTACAGACTAGAAGGGAAGAGAAGACTTCACAATTTTCCTTTAAAAGGGGCTCGACAGCATGTAAACACTGGCTTGCGCAGCCCACCAGGGCTCGGGGCGGGGCAGGGCATGGGGCGTGCATGTCGGGGACAGGACACGGGAGTCTTTAGCCGGGTTCAGCTCAGGTCATGTTGACGGCATATGCTTCAGGCCCCCAAAGTACAAGACACCATCTCCCACACGGTCAGGGCTAATACAGACACCACAGAAACACACACCGGGGAATGGGCAGCCCTGTCTTGGGTTGCCCTCTTTGCTGCTTCTGTCTCTGACTTTTCTAACCTGGGCAATGCAGTCAGGTACGGCTCTTCATGGTCCCAACTACCTTTTAGTGTGATCCTTACTTTGTGCAGCCACCCCACCCCCGGGGGATGCACCAAAAAATTACTCTGACTCTGTAAAATACAAACGAAATTAAAAAACAACACATACACACGTAAATGGAACAACCATTTAAAACTCAACGGGAGTGAACTTCTCAAAAACCCACACGCGGACTCTCAAAGGAAGGCCTCCTTCCCTGGCCCCGGAGAGGAAACTCGAAACGCACACGCCTGCAATAAAACATACCTCGGTGGCTGAGTGATAACCTTATTGAATAAGAGACATGGTTTTTGTAAACCACACCAGAGGGGACAGAAGTACGAATGCTGCTTCAGAGCCTTAACATAGATGTCTCTTCTGACGGGGGTTGAGGCCAACGGGCTTTGCTCTAGAAAGCGATGCCTGAGGAGGAAGGCAGGCGTCCTGCAAGAGCGCGCTGTCCGTGGCTCCCACTCAGGTTTTCGCCAGTGGGTCGAACACCTGCAGCACTGTCCTCTTGTCCGTGTCACTGATGGCGGCCCACGGACCCAAGTCTCGGTGCCTGTGCTCCCGTGGCGGCGGCTCCGCGGCGGAGCCACTGACCTGCAGTGGGGCTGTGTGCGCCCTTCTGAGGTTCCTGGTCCCGTCCAGGGGGTCAGAGCTCTTGGACAGCCAGGCGCTATTCACCAAGTTAGGGTGCTGGAGAAGGCTCCAGAAGGGGTCCTGGCCATCACCCAGGAGGGAGGCCGCCATCTCTGGTCTGGGCTCCTTGTGGCCATCAGTTTGGGCGCCCACTGGCTGTGGAAGGAGCGTGCCCCCGTCGGGCCGGTGGGCAGGGGGGTCGTCGCTGCGGAGGCCACTGCGGGCCAGGTCCTGGAGGAGCTGGCTGTGGGTCTGCAGAACCTGCAGGTGGAAGGCAGCGGGGGCCGACTTCTTCCTCCTCGGAGGCACCTGGGGCACAAGAGGCGGGACCCCCATGAGGGGCGGCGTGGCCCCAGAAGGGGCGTCGTCTGGCGCTGGCTTCCTTTCAGCACCTTTCCCAGGCGGAAGCGTTCTCGGTTTGGGAACAGGAGGGGCTGTCACAGGAGGAGGGGTTTCGAGGCTTGTCTCTGGGGGCCCGATTGTAAAATGGACAGTCTGTTGCCCGGATTGTTCTTCCGGCGACGTTGGCTGGAGAGAGGCAGGACACAGAGAGTGAGAGAGGAACCAGCGTGGGGGGCTCTGGCAGCAGCGCTCAGCGTCAGCCAGGAGCTGCGGGCGGCCACGTGGACATTCTAGCAAATTCGAGATCTGAGAATGTCTGGGATGCGGCAATGTGACCAGGGGTAGATGAACACGGCAGAAACACACACACTGATCAGGAGGACCACGAGGCCCGTGAAAGATGGGAGGAGCTTGAAAACCAGGGCCACAGGCGTCGTCTGAGACAGGGCTCCCCTTGCTCCCTGAGGAGAAGGGGTGTCCTCCCTCCTTACCAACAGCAAACCTCTCGGCAGCTCTCGATAGAGGCTGCGGAGTTGCTGATCCCACACAGATAAGCAAACGTGGAGTCACGTACGTCCCGGCTCGGGCTACTGGAAGGACGCACGGGTGCGCTTGCTCCTGGAACCTCGGAGTTTAAATATGGAAGAACGGAAACATGTGCACGGACACTTGGCTTCCGTGGTTCTAATTCAAAACCATGCCAAAGACAACAGCTGTGCCACGCGCCGGCAGCTCGGGCATCAGCCTTTTCCTTCGCTTCTTTAGAAAACACACGGCAGGCACAGGACCCCCTACCCCCCCAGCAGCCCCTGCCGCCCCTCCTGCGCACAGGCTGGGAAATGAACTGTTTCTGCTCCTGGCTTTTAAGACAAAAGACACAGCGAGGATGGGGGGGAAAGAGGAAGAAAATGACAGATGCCACAAGCCAAATCGGGCAGAGGAGACAGCGAGCTGGGTACGCACGAGGCGCCCAGGCCCCGGCTCACACGTCCACGGGGGAGAGCAGAGGTCATCTGTCAAGACCGGCGAGGGGTTACCGAGTGTCCGGCACTAGAACACTGAGGTCAAACGGAAGGTCCAGATGCCTCTAGAGGTGCCAGTCTTTGGGCTGCTACTGTCCTGACAAACTCATGTCTCTGAAGCAGCAAGCAAGGCGGGGAAGCTTGGGAGCCAGAGCAGAACACAATCTGCAAGAAAAGTGGCAAGGAGAGGGGTGGGACGGCCCGCAGCCCAGGCCGGCGCAGCCAGGACCGGTCATTGTTGTTCAAATGCAAACAAGACCTGTCCACACAAAACCTGCACGCACGACACGGACCACACACAGTTGGGAGTTCCGGGAACACGTGGAATTGGGCCTCCCCCCGTGGTTCGCCGTGGGGCCCCGCCTCCAAGCCGTTCCTGGCGTGGTGAGAAGTTCCTGGCTTTTCCGCTCGCAGCTAGAGCCAGGGATACGGAGGAGAAAGCAACTGCCAAGCATCTCCCTCAAAGATGGGGCCGTGCCAGGGACTCATGAGTGTTTATGGAGAGACAGACTCGGCAGAGATGGGAGCTTATCTAACCAGACGTTCGAGCAGCTCAGGAGTGAGAGGCGGGTGCTGCCAGCTCTTACCTTCCCGGTCCTCCTGAAGGTTGGCTTCTTCATGGCAGGGACTCTGGGCGCAGGTCGGCGGGGCAGGAGCGGGGCTGCCCCCACTGCGGGCTCTGGTTTGGAGGACTCCTGGTCCCTCGGGGCCATGGCATTTAGGACTTCCCCTGTGTTTTCTGAAGAAGCAAAGGAAACACTGAAGGCCAAGGCCGAGCTGTTGTGCAATGCCCGTACAAGTACCAGGGCATGGCTGAGGCGCCCGGACCAGGCAGTTCACTGCACTTCGTAACCTTTAGATAAACTATGTTCTGAGGGTAATTTATTGATGCAGTCTAATTCCTTTTTTTTTTTTTCTAAAAAAGATGCTTGAGGGTTGTCAGGACCAACGAGCTAGCTTTGGCCCCAGCTTCTCATGCTCACCTCCCAAGCAGGGATGGTAAGCTGGGTCTGCAATGGTCTTGATGCGGGATCAGTGATGCCCTGACATCACATTCAGAGATGTGTGTGTGCTTCTCACGGAGATGATCTGAAGCGCCTTAAAACCTCAGCAGGGACCATGATCAAGAAAATGTTAAGTTCAAACTCCAGGTAGGTTTCAAAGTTCAAACCTCTCCTACCTCCACATCCACACCCTTAACCAAAAAGATAAATAAATAAATAAATAAAAAGGCAACATGGCCTGCCCGGAGTGGCTCCATTGGCTGAGTGTCGTCTTGTGCGCCGAAAGGTTACTGGTTTGATTCCCAGTCAGGGCACATACCTGTGTTGTGGGTTTGATCCCTGGTCAGGGCACGTACAAAAGGCAACCAATGAACGTTTCTCACATCAATATTTCTCTCTCTCCCCCTTCCTCTTTCTAAACATGTCCTCGGGTTAGGATTAAAATATATTTATATCTATATATATATAAAAGCCTAAGCAACCATCTGACTGTTCAACTGTAGCTATTACATGCACTGACCACCAGTGGGCAGGCGCTCAATGCAGGAGCTGTTGAGTGACAGCAACTTTGCAGAGTGCCCTCTCACACTCCAGGACCCCTCAGGGGATATCGAACTGCCAGTTTTGGCCTGATCCCCACAGGCCAGGCCAAGGGACCCCACCTGCTAGAGGGACCCCATTCACTCTGCAGGTGCCCTTCGAGCCCTGGCACCGCCCCAGGTGCGGCAGGCTGGAAAGGAACTAAGGGAGGTTGGCTCCAGGGCGTGTGCAGCCCATCTTGCCCAGTCCTGCCCTGCTGGACACTTTCTAATTAATTTACTTTCAATGTGGACGAATCTGTGACTGGGCCTCTATTGGTAATATAATTCCCATACCATAAAATATACCCTTTTAAAGAACAGTTCTGCAATCTTCACCATCTAAACCAGAACATCTTCATCACCATCCCCCAGAACCCCACACATACCCATGGCACTCATTCCTCTTTCCCTCCCCTCTTAGCCCTGGAAACACTAGAATGTTCTGTCTCTAGATTTGCCTATTCTGCATACACAGTGAGTGTGTGTGTGTACAAAGCATACTATTTTCAAGATTCACCCATGATGTAGCATGTATTAGTATTCCATCTTTTTTATGGATATTCCACTGTATGTTTACGCCACATTTTATCCTTTGATGGACACTTGAGTTGTTACATACAATTACAGTTATATTTACAAATAAATAAAAAACAGACTTGACCGGGTAGCTCAGTTGGTTAGGTGTCATCCCAACACAAGATTGAATACCAGGTCAGGGAACATATAAGAATCAACCAATGAAGACATAAATAAGTGGAAAAATAAATCTATGTTTCTCTCTCTCTCTCTCTGCCTCTCTCTCCTTAAAATCAATTTAAAAATTAAAAAAATAAATTGATGTTTAATAAATATTTATTTGAAAATACATTTAAATGAAAAAGAAACCACTTGAGATGATGTTATCCTTCAACAGTGCTTCTCATCCTCTTACTTTCTGCCCTCTTTCAATGTTATTTGAAAATTCCAAATAAGTTAAATATCCAGACTGAAAACAAATCAGTCAATGGTGCTGCATGCTCTCTCCCCTTCCAAAAGCCAAACAAGTCAGTGACCAGTGATGCGAATGCAGGGGGCGGAGTCTAAGGTAAAACATGACTAATGTGGGTTAAGTGAAGTGACAGCAATTACGTGGACAGGCAGTTAAATTAATTGTGGGCTCTTTGACATCGAAGAACCTACGGGTTGCTGGTGATTTAAAAAGTGGGTTTTGAGTCTGGAACAGGGATGTGTACCTAACCCCCCTTCTTCAAGCAGGATGGGTTAGTGCCTGAGCATTAGCCTTTTCTAACACTCATTTTTGTTTATGTCAATCTTTCAAGTACTGCTGAACAATCCTGGGATTCCTTTTTATACTTACTGAGTTTTAAATACATAACTTTAAGTGGACAATACATCTGAGGAGTGGAATTCTACAAAATGTTGCTAAGGGGAGCTTTCGTTTAACGCTGCCTTTAGGAAAAAAACATTTTCTCTTCTCGGCCCCGTTGAGTAGGAAGACGAGGAGAACAGGAGTTCCCGCCGGGAAGAGGCCCCGGGAGCACCTACCGCCTCTGGCTTCCAGGAGACACCGGATGGCGGCCTCCGCCTCCCGGGCGTTGGTGGTTTTGATCTGCTTGACATTGTAAGGCTTGCTGATTCCCGTCCTGGCCTTGGGCTTGAGGGCAGATGAGGAAGGGAAGCGTCACTAACACAGGCAGGAAGCTGCGCCCCGGCCAGCTCCACGCCCACTGATCGGCACCTGAGCCGCCAGCCGTGATTCACACACAGGCCTGTCCGACCCGTGTCCTCAAGCCCCTTCCCGGGGCCATGCTCCCAAGAGGAGGAATGTGACCGTGTTCGAGCGGGACCCTCGTCCCCCAGCTGGGTGGTCGCCGGGTTTGCAATGTGGACAAGCCATCCTCTGACCTCCTTGCCACAACCAGGAAAGAGCCAGGAGCCTGTCAGAGGCATTTAATGGCCCAGCTCAGTTATTAAAACACCTCCCAGATCTGCTTGCTTCCAAGTGCCTTTTCTACCTCTTCACCCAGTTTAAACCACAGGGTCCCCTTTTCTGACCTGCCTTCTTGCCTGTGAACCCCGGACAGAAGGGTGGTCAACTCCCTGCTGGGACCACATGAGCATCGGGCCCCGCCCTCTGTGCCTGTGCTGGGACCCAGGAGCTTCCACCCGGCACCCAGGCCTCCTCCCTCCTTCCTCGACTCAACTCCACCGACCTCCACCTACAATCTCTAGCAGCCCTGAGCCTCCTCTGGAACTCCACCTTCCACCCTCCACAACGAACTATTCCTAGTGCCCCTCCTGCATTACCTGGGCCCCTTGGATCTGGGTTAGCCTCTTCTCTCAGCTACCTTCACCCCAGAGTCATCATAATTTTGTCCAGCAATGGATCGGAATCCCTCCTCTTTTCCCTTCTACCAAGCACTGCTCTGCACACCACAATCCCACCACACAGGACACTTAGATTTTTCATCAACGTGATTTCTCTCCCATGCCCTGCACGACCATCTAAAACCCCACAAAAAACCGTCTGCTGGGGTTTGGGGGTGAGTCGGTGGGCAGTTAGAGGGTTAGAGAGGTAGAAATCGATGCATGTGCTGAAAAGGAGTGACCCCGGGTGAGGTGAGGGGCTGAGGACGAACCACAGGCCCACCCCTGGGATCTGAGCCGCCTCCGTGTCCCTGTGAGCCGCACACAGAGCGAGGGACTCACCGCCTGCTGAGGCGCGCCCGGCAGCAGCTTTGCCGTCGGCAGGATGGAGTACTGCCCGTCGGTGCCGGAGATGGACACGTCCGAGGCCGACTTCTTCACCATTAGACCTGCTGTGAGAACCAACGAGGCAGAGTCTTAACCTCAGGGACTGCGCTGACGCTTCCAGGCCCAGCCGCAGCGGCGGATAGCGAGGCAGCAGCGCAGGGCAGTGAGGGGCTGCACGCTCGGCTGTGGGCATCCAGAGGCCACGAGAGCCTCCATTTCCCCTCTAACGGCCTGTGAACGTAGAGTCTCTGGAAAAGCATCATTTCAGTGTCACTGTTAATGTAAAGGTGACCCTAAAACCCTGGGTGACTCACATGTGGTGTAAGGGCCAGTTTGCTTCAGGCGATTTAGAATACACTATTGTGATGAGGACCAAAGTTTTAAAGTGTGTTGTGGGCAAAAATCGAAAAAAATCCCAAAGCAGGGGATGCTCTATGCTGCATGGCACGTGCAGCCATTAACAGGTCACGTTCTAGAACAACACGTAAGGACACAGACATGAGGTGAAGGGCAATGACCCAAAAGGTTACCAACTTCGCAAAAAACGTGGAAATAAGAGATTGTCTGCGGGTGTCGATACATAATCGGAGGAAGGCTGGAAGTCTTCTGATTCACAGCTATTATCTCTAGGTAGTCAAGTGAAATGAAGAACTTACTTCTTTTTTATATTTGCCTATTTTTAGAGGTTTTCCACAGAAATACATAGCATGTAAAACTTTTGTTCATATTTTATTTTCTGAGTATCAACTCAGAAAAGTAAAAAGTCATATGCAGCTCACCATTGATTACTGCTGCGACATTAGCCAAGTTGAACCTGATTCTGAAAGTAAAGTCTTAGCAAAATCTAGGTCTAATTGCCACGATTTGGGGGCATAGGGAGGTAGTAAACAGCAAAGGGACTAGCAACTGATGAGAAGCATGTCCCAACGGTATCAGGTATTGATGACAGGCTGGTGGGAAAAGCACTGTGTCCGAGGGGCCAGGGGGGCCCTCTCCTGGGCCTGAGCTGGGAGGAGCGTGTGTACAGGTCCAGGGCAGGCCTGGGCTCAGACAGAAAGTCGCCTAGCGAGAGGCGGGCGTGCGTCACCTTACAGGTTAGGGGGCCTGCATTTCCTCAGGGGAGAGAGGGCCGGGGGCCTGGCCAGTGCTGCTCAATGGTTGCAGCATTGGCTCATGCACCAAAGGGCGCAGGTTCCATCCCCAGCCCCGGCTGAGGTGTGTGTGGAGGCACCAATCAGTGTGTCTCTCTCATATCAATGTTTCTCTCCCCCTTCCTCGTTCCCTTCCATTCTCTCTAAATCAATGGGAAAAATATCCTTGGGTAAGGATTAACAAAGAGAGAGAGGTGGGGTGTGTGAGTGTGACAGCATCCAAGGGGAGAAGATTCTGGAAGACGCCGTGGAGTTGGGGGAGAAGCTAAAAAGCACCCTTCTCTCGGCCGAGGCCCCGGTTTCCCATTGTCCGCGGAAGCAGCTAGAAGCAGAGCGCAGCCACAGGAGGACCAGGGCGGCCTCACAAAGGATCACCAATTGTCCCGAGAAACCAGCTGCACCTCCCATAACAAATGTCACAGATGTAAGACAAAAAGAGGACCAAGGTGGGCAGAGGGCAGAGGGCAGAGGGCAGAGGGCATAGCTCATGTGGGCCCGGAGGCCGGGAAGGTGACGCAGAGCCATTGGTGCAGGAGCAGGAGGTGCGCAGTCATTCCCAGCAGGCGGGAGCCCGAGCAGCGGGGTCTTACTTGGAGGGGGCGGCCTCTGTGGCGGGTGAGGGGGCCGAGGCCTGTTGGGAACCGACAGAGACCTACTTGGAGAGCGGAGGCGGTCCCCCACGGCTTCCAGCTCCTGCTTTAACTCCACCAGGGCGGCATCATCTGGAGGACACGGCGGGACGGGAACGGGAGGGAGGTGAGTCGGGTGGGGCTCATGGGTGCAGAGCCACCTGGGGCAGCTTCGAAGGCTCCCGGAGGAGCAGAAGTGTCCCTCTGGCTGCTGGCACAGGAGGGAAGAACCCAGTGCCTGCTGAGAGCACTCAGGGAACCTCGACAAGACTTGTCCAGACAGGAGAGACACCGAAAACGAGAGAGTACAGAGAGGCGTTTCCTCCTCAAATAACCCACAGACATCCACACCGAGTACAGGCGGCAGCTGGAAACCAGAGCTCTCCTCCTAAAGCCCTCGCTCTACACACAGGACAACTGTTTGGGATGCTGAGAGTCACCGCACGTCTCTGCCAGCAGGGCAGCCTCCAGCCACAGCCCCTCGTGTGGAGTGTCCCGGGAACTCAGGTCCCAAACACTTAGCCCAGGCCAGCAACTTCACAAATGTTCCCCCTCCTGACCCATCTAGCCAAAGCCTTCCAAGGCTCAGAGCAGCAAGAGGAAATGCTGCTTGTGCTTCATTACACACGTATGTATCACATGTAAACGTGGAACAAGGTCAGGTCTTCTCTCATACTACAACCCAGCCTGGTCCATTTCATTTTGGCTCCAACACCCCATCCCTCAAATCCATCCCACCAGGTGGCTGGGCAGCCCACACAGCCCCTGCTGCTCTAGTCTTTATTCCAAGAGGCACCTGGCCCTTGCCGGTTTGGCTCAATAGAGCATCAGCCTGCAGACTGAAGGTTCCCAGGTTCGATTCCAGGTCAGGGCACAAGCCCAGTTGCGGGCTCGATCCTCAGTGGGAGGTGAGCAGAAGGCAGATGATCAAGGGTTCTATCTCATCACTGATGTTTTTTTCTGTCTCTCTCTCCCCCTCTCCCTTCTTCTTTGAAATCAATAAAAATATATTTCAAAAAACTATTCGAGTCAACTATATTATATAATCTAGGGATGTGCAGTTCAATCCACACACCTTTCAGTCAATGGTGATATTATGATGCTGACACTAATGTTGATATCATTAATTGTGTGTGTGTGTGGGTGTGTGTGTATATAATTATGTAATGTATAAAACTGCTACTATATGACAATACAATGTTATAAGAAAATAAGATCAGCAACTTAGCACACAGATATTGAACATGCCTCTTCTAGGACTGAATCAGAAAAGTTTTGGAGAGATAAATAAAATCAAATGTAAAATCAGTTCAGAGCTGTGACCATTTGAATATACAGGAGAAATGAGAATTATCATGAATCTGGGATAGTAAAGGGGCACCAAAAATTGTAAAACACAAATCACCGGAGAAAACCAGCATGGTGGTAGCTGCCACCTTCCCAGAGCCCTGTGCCCGCCGCTTGTGGTGACCGCGTGGTTTAGCCCTCATGGGACGGTGCACTGCCTGTGGCATCAAGTGGAGATGCCGAGAAAAGAGCGATCTCACACCCCAGGTTATTAGAAAGGGAAGGTCCAGCTACCTCTGTAGGTCGGATGTTGCTTCTTTTTGGGGAGCGCAGGTGACTTGCTGGGCGGTGCCACTGTGGAGCTGGGGGCATCGGCAAGGTCATCCCCGCCCAGCTCGCTGTCGGAGACCACAGGCTGACTCAGTTCATCCAAATAGTCTTCGTCCTCTTCGAGAATATCCCCTTGGGAACAAGGGAGCCATAGACGATTAGGGTGGAAGGCCATCACTTTCATGGGGGGCCTGTCTTGACACCAGGGCCGATAGTTGGTGTCAGGACCCCTCGGCCCGCCTGCTAGGAGGCCATGGGAGCCCACAGGACCCCAAGGACGGGACCCGAATTCCATTCATGCCTGGGACGGGGACCAAAGGGAAGCCCTGACACCCTCAGAACCACTGCTTTCAAGTAGGTTTCGACGTCTCCGGTCCTAGTTGGCGTTTGACACATTATCCTGCCCGAGAATGCTGCCCAGCTCATCACCGGGGCAAACCGCACTGCAGCCCCTGTGTCCGTCCCGAGTCTGCATCTCGGAGGGGCTCCGGACAGCCCCTGGGAGCACGGCCTCCTGCCCGCCTCGCCACGCGACCGGAAGGCCTGCCAGGGCCACTCACCCTCTGACTCGTAGTCCGAACTGGTGAGGTCGAAGCCCTCCTCCAGCAGGCAGGAGTTGGCGGTGGGCGACGCGGGCGCCAGGCTCTCCCGCCTCCGGAGGATCTGGGCCTGCAGCCCTCTCAGCCAGTCCTTAGTCTTTGGCCGGATCTGCACGGCCCTCCCTTTCACCTGCGAGGGACAGGGCCGCCGTGTGAGCACAGGCGCCCGGCAAGCCCGCTGAGGCCCAGGGCTTCCCCCTTGGACGCATGTGTCGGAGCCGGGCCAGCTTCACGCCGGCCAACCACAGCGGAGGGTCCTGGCCTCGGGCAGCTGCGCTGGGTCTAAGTAGAAGTCAGACCCATCGTCTTCAGCTTTTTGTTCTGCGTGAACTTAAAATCGATCAGGACATCGTCCGCATGGAAAACCCTGGGCCACCTGCTCCAAAATGCACGCTCTGAAGGCCGAGGACCTTCTCCTGCCAAGGGCCACTGGATGCTGATAACAGCATTTGCAGACCACGCAAAACGACCAACTTAAATATCAGCTTACTGTATTTTCTGGCGTATAAGATGGCTGGTGTATAAGACAACCCCCAACTTTTGGGAAGATTTCCCTGGGTTAAAAAGTCCAGACGGAGACCGTATGCGGCACAAAAAGGAGCCGACCGGTGACACTTGCGATCTCTGTCTGGCTCCATTGACGACCCGCGACTTTTGAGAAGATTTTCCTGGGTTAAAAAGTCGTCTTATACGCCGGAAAATACGGTAATTCACTCACCCCTAACGCCTGGGCAAGAAAGACAGCAACACTCCCACACGGAGGCACGAGCAAAGACAGACCCGGAACCCAGTGGGAACGAGATTCTTTCTCCCGAATTCTGCAAGGAGTCTGGGCTGGGCGTTAGACAGCTCACCAAAGGCGCCAGGACGAGGTGCCCAGTGGAGGGTCCTGGCCTCTGCCCTCACGCGGCGCCTACACCTAAAGACACGGCGAGCAGAGGGGACGCATGACCTGAGGAAGCACAGGAACAAGCGGACTCACCTTCATGCCGTCCACATCGAGGACGCTGAGAGCCGAGTGACTGTCTGCAAACGTCACCAGCATCTGCCCTTGGTTGATCCTGGAATAAAGGGAACAGTCCCGTCAACCCCGAGAGAGACTCGACAGCTCCCACAGGCCTGGATGTCACCCCAGCGGACGCCCGTGGGCGGGGCAGTGGTCACCTGACAAGGACAATCGTCCCGTAATTCTCCAGGGTCTGCATGAGCTCGGTGCGCACATCCTCAGGAAACTCGTCTTTCTCCTCGGAGGTGGGCGACTGGAGGTTGACGATGACGGTGGCGTCCAGGGGGCCCTGGAAAGAGGACACTTCCTGGAACACCCTCTCCCGGGCACCCACGTCAACTTCTTGAACTTCCACGTCCACGATGGCCAGCACGGGTCTGTGTTAGACACGGAGGGAAGATGGGCTGCGGTTAGCCCGGGCGCAAGAACCATACCGCACCCCCTCAGTCCCCAGAGCTCCTGTGAACAGAATCTGCCCACAACCCCTGAGGCGGCCCCAGAGCGGCCCTGTGGCCTCGCTGGGCTGTCCTGGGGTCTCCGTCTTCCTGGAGGTCTCAGCAGAGGAGCCTGTGCCCAAGGCAGTGAGGACCGCACCTGTGGTCCGACGCCTGCAGCTCCGCTCGGCCGTAGTACTTGAGGGATCCGGGAGACCAGGTGTGTCTGACCTTGGTGTCAGCATCGAGGTCGCTGTCCAGGAGGTTGAGTTCTCCAGCTACTCACAGGGTTCCAATCCAGAGACCACAGACAACACAACATGGTATCAACATACACGAATGCAGAAAACAGATCAGGTACCACAGGGACGGGTACATGGGTCTCAGACTCGTCCACTCTAACCCGTGGACCTGGGGTACAGAACTTCTCCCATGTGGACTGTCCAAGACAGTAAGCCAGCCCCACCCGCACCCTCCCCAGTGGGCATGGCGGGGGGGAGGGACGGGGACACAGAAATCACACTGTGGGGTTTCCGTCCCGGGGCACAGGGACACAGGTCTGCAGCCCTCTGCGCAGCAGGAGATGCCAGGCTGAGGCTGGGGGCACAAGGCCGCTCGGTGCCCCAAACTGGTGTATCTGAGCTACGTGTGTCTTTCAATCTGCAGCTGTGCCTTCCTGGCTTTGAAAGCTCAGCAGTGTCTCGCCAGAGAAGTTCAGTGGTTTATGTTCCAGTTTACAGGGGGCCTAATCGTATTTTATCTTACTACTTTTTTAAACATTTACCTTATTTGGAAATAATTTAAAAAATACAGAAAAGTTCAAGGGACACCCATCCATCCTTTCCCCAGGTTCCATTTTGCTCCACTTGCTTTTTTTAAAAATTACCTTTATTGTTGAAAGTATTATAGACATCCCCCCCTTTTTTTTCCCATTGACCCCTTCCACCCCACACCCACTCCTCCCAGGCCTTCACTACACGATTGTCTGTGTCCATGGGCTGCACATCTATACATATAAGATACCCGGTTAATCACTCCTCCGGCCCCCTTCCTTCTAATTTTAAATCAACTACACTTCATAGCTAAACGATAAGCAAACTTATCTTTCCTCTGTTCAGTTCGGAACCGGGGCTGTAGCAGATGAGGGTGTGGTTGGAAGGAATGGCCTGGTGACAGGCAGCTGTGTGAGGGCGGGCAGTGGGAAAGGCGTGGCCTCTCTCCTGTTCCCCATTGGAACACAGGTGGGCAGGGTGGGGTGGGGGACAGCTGTGGTGCAGGGAGTCAGGAGCAGGTCCTTGCAGACCGGTCTCTAGAGAGAGGACAGAGGGGAGCTCCCAAAGTGCAGCCTCTGAAGTGCAGGGGTTAACGCTGGGGTGAGCTGTGTGTAGCTTTGGGTTGTCAAGGACACGTCCCTTACACAACAGGGTATCAGGCTGGATCAACGTGACCTTCCCTCGTGTGCTGACCTCCCCCCGCGCCCCCAGCTCTGAGAGCACACCGCTCCCACACACCTGTCCTGTCGAAGGGGTGCCTCTTCCTCCACCACAGCACCCTGTCCGTCCAGGCCGGGGTGCGGCATTTGTCGCTCGTGTCGTAGGCGGCGGAGCCAACGTCGTACTTGTAAGTGGGTCCAAAATTAATGCTGCCTTCATGAAAGTCTTTAAAAATCTAGCGGGAGGAAAGGAAGCCACACCCTCAGCTTAGTTCTCTGCGTTTCCTAAGTCACAGAACCTGCGTCACGTTTACAAATACGTCTGACACTGGACACGTGTGTGCCTCTTAATTAGCAAAACAGCGACGATGTCTGCCTGTTCACCTGTCTGCCGCACTACCCCTGGCGCACCCCCTCCCCCGACACCCGACCTCTCACACTGTCTGCTCGTTGGACACGCAGACAGTCGAAGGCACGAGGCAGGGATGCATGTCCGGGGCCTAGCGACGCCCAGCCCACACCCAGCAAGGCCTTAACCGATGTTTGTCAACTAAGGGAATGGCGTGAACAGAGGCCCAGAACTGAAGCTGAGCTCTCCTCGGTCTTCCTTCAGCTCTAGGTCCAGCCTTGGTTCCGGGGGAGGCCCAGCACCAGCTGTCTGCTCAGTGCGTGAGCGGGAGGGTGGGGAGAACACTGGCGGGAGGAAGAGAAACCTGTCCCAGGAAGGAACGGTGTGCTGACGTTTCCACCCGGCCACCCTCAGCGCCCCATGCCTGGCAGGGCTGAGGGGGATGGGCAGGGGACACCTGGAGGAACATCCAAATCTCGCTATAGCGGAGATATGACTTTCCAGTTCTCATGCATTTTAACCCGCTGCACTCTCAGAAAGCAAACGGAAGTAGCCGTGCTTCCCTCATCTCAGTCTGGCTGCTGGAAAGCTAACAGGCACCAGTATTAGCTGGAGGAGGAAACAGTTTTGGGGCACCCAGGGGCTAGCAGGGTGACCTTGCAGAATTGAGGCCATCACGGCCCATGGAGTCACTAAAATCGGCACATGGGTCACGTAAGGGGAAAGCATGAGCTGTGTAGTTCCAGTCGTGGACAGTATCATAGCTGTTACTGACCCCTGTGACCTTGGATGAATTATTTGACCTTAGCCTCAGTTTTCTTGTCTGTAAAATGGGTATAATAACTAATTTGTAGGATGGCCTTGAGAATCAAGGCCATACAAATTGGCGTGTAAAATATATATCGATACTGGCCTAACTTGTTAGTGTCTTCACCAATGAGAAATAGAGATATCACTCAAAACAGTATTTTGAGCAGAGTCTCAAGTGTCCCTTACTGGTTTAGAACAGCTGAAGGACAGCATCCCTGCAAGGTGTGCAAGTGAGCGTGAGCGGGTCGCTCAGATGCTGAGACGGGGCCATTCCAAGCTCAGATGCTGTGACTCCCACTGAGCGCAGCTCTTTTCTGGTTTGACAGAATAAAGACAGCAACCCACTCCCCCCACAGAGCGCAGGCTGACAGTGCCAAGCCTCCTGCTGCCCCCAGCTCCTGCGGCTGGCCACGTGCCTGCGCCGTGAGGGGGAACAGACCCGAACACAGCCCATTAAGGGGAACAGGACGTGTGTGTGTGAACGGACGACCACACACATTTCCCACAACGTCGGAATCCTTTCTAACCTACGCCTGGAACTTAACTTGCCAGACACGAGCGTGCACATTTAGACGTTATTCCCTATCGGAGCAGCGGCCAAAACTGCTTTCAAGCGCGACTTACTTTTCCACTGGATTTCTGCAGCTGTAGCTGATCAAATTCCAGAAGTTTCTTCCAGTCTTGGCGCTTAACAAAATAGAAGACTTCTTCATATGTGAGATCGATGCGGTAGTTGAGGTCGCCACACCAAAACACATAGTCATGAGAAAAAATGTTTCTTCCCTAAATTGTAAAGAAAATCAGTCGTTCAGGCCCATCTTCCAGGGAAGGTGGGAGGGGCAGGAAAGCTCATCGCGCAGGCGACAAGCAGACGCATTTTCTTAAACGTTACTTTGAAAACATAAACTGTCCTATGTTTCATTCATCCCTGAGGCCCACCAGGGAGCTCCTATCAGGCTATTTCAAATAATCATGTTTTTGAGTGGTTTAAAGAAATTTCCCACTCTTCCCGGTGGCACGGCTGCCAACATCTGCGCTGCTGATCCCCTCAAGGGACAGGCTGAGTTCTTGACTTTTATGTCCAGACCCTCAGAGCTGCCCAAACATTCTGTGCTGTGAGGATGAGGTTTAAGGAAATAAGTAAAGCTGCATAGGATGCGCAACTTTATAAACATTCACGGATTTCATACATTTTCTGTTTGTTTGCTTTTCCTTTTTCTTTTGTTAATCTTCACCCAAGAATATTTTTCCATTAATTTTTAGGGAGAGTGGGAGAGAGAGGGAAAGAGAGAAACACTGATGTGAGAGAAACACACCCCAACCAAGGCCAGGGCCAGGGAGGATCCTGCAACCAAGGTACGTGCCCTTGACTGCAATCAAACCTGGACCCTTTGGTCTGCAACCCGATGCTCTATCCACTGAGCAAACTGGCCAGGGCAGGATTTCATACACTTTCATCCGTGACCCTCCCTCCCCATCTCTCCCAGTCACTCGGACCTGGCAGCAGGTCCCTCGCCCTCCCTTCTCCCGGAATCACAGTGAGAGCGGCTGCTTCCTGTCACCTGTCCCCAGGCCTGGGCTCTGTTCCGGGCACAGCGCCTGCACGGCAGCCCCGGAAGCACACCCTGCTGGGTCTTCTTCCAGGTTAAAAAAAAAGTTCAGGAAAACCGGCTGAAGGCTACACAACTAGCGTGTGATAAGGACAAGATCAGGACACGGCTCCCAAATCTGTTTCTGTCCTGCTGGGCCCTGGTCGGGGTGTGTGTAGGAGACAACCAATCGAGGTATTTCTCTCACATCAGTGTTTCTCTCTGTGGCAGCCCTACTCCCCCAACCCTCAGCAATCATCTGGGCAGAAGATTGAAATGACCAGGGCCCCACACAGGGAGTGCTAGAGCAGGCCGTCCAGAACCTTCTGTGGTGATGGAGGCAGTCCCGCCCACGCTGTCTGAGCCGGACCGCCAGCCGCTGCAGCCACTGAAATGTGGCCAGTACAACCGAGAGAATTTTAACTTCAATTAATTTCAATTTAAATAGCCATTATGTGGCAGTAGCTAGTTTACTGGACAGTGCAGGTGTAGAGTATTAACTTCTAGACATCTTCTTTATTTCCCCTGTTGAAAAAGGAACTATATATCATTCAATTATGTCGAGTGTGTCCTTCCAATAGGTCATATTTCAAATGCACCGTGAAGTGACAAGGTTGCCCTTTTTAAATTACACAGACAGAGAAACATGATGGCGACATAGGGTAGACACCGTATATGCAGCTGTGAACAACTATTTCAGAAAAACCAGGAAAAGAACACACGGACACCACTCGCACCCACAGGACGGCTGGCTGAGTGAAAATCCCACAACTAGAGAAGAGTCTGAGACTCAGAGGAGCAGCGGAAGCAAAGTACAGAGGTACGGAGGCGCGCGCACGGGCTCGGGGAAGGGCTGGTACCGGAGGTCGCGGTTCTTTTCCAAAACGGAGAGAGCCACAAACTCCCAGCGGCTCTGAACTCCAGTTCCAGGCGAGTTTCTGAGGTCCCACAGACACCCAGAGAAGGGGGACTGACTGGCACCGGGTGGAAACCCAAAGCGGGTTTCTCTCAGCGTTGCTTGCAGCAATTACCGTGGGACACAGAGACCTGGTGTCTCTCAGCACAGGGCTGAGAAGTGCCATAGCTATTTGCTCCACCCCGTCCGGCGAACTCCCCGGGGCCCCGCCCCTCCCAAGTGCGTCAGAGGCTTCTGCAGCAACACCTCCTTAAAGATACAGGAGCCAGCCTCACCCAGTGGCCAGAGAGGGACTAACCTAAACAAAACAGATCCACAAGGAACACACTCGGGGCAGATGCAGTGAGCATAAAAGCTCCACT